>DWDU01005268.1:0-10120 GCA_018245575.1 Jemadia suekentonmiller
GTTACAAATTATTATTATCATTAATAAGCTTACAATATTACGGATTGTTTTATAAAAAATGTCACAACCAATGATTACTTGTAGATATTGTCAATGTGTATAATTGAAATGACTCTCAGTGATAAAACCTTACTTATATGTTGACAACTGGTGACAGATCGGTTTACATTTATTTTTATTCGAAAGAATAGAGCACTTAATATTTTAACTGTTTGTTTACGTATTTTAAAATGTAATCTTGACGTTTGAAAGTGGCCTTAAGATTTCACCTCCCGTAAAACACGTCTTAATAATGTATATCGGCTTACGTGACGACGGCTCACTTGGTCCACACATTCCATTTGAATTTTAGTACGATTTTAATATATGTACTATATACATATGTATGTATACGCATATGTACATATGCATGTAAGTTAAAATTGCATTTATTATAGTCAATAATTTGATCACACTGTTAGCTAATATGTCTACTATGCTTGATTTTAACTGGATTATTGTGATTTTTTTTGGTTCAGTATTGTAATAACGTACATAATATATAACAACTACAATATATATAATACAACTATATAGTATATAACAACTACAATAAGCGGGTCATAATTATGTTGGCTGTAAAACAATATGTCTATGAAAATATAGTACCTACTATGTAACTACAGAACAACGGTTAAAAGGATACAAGCTGTAGACTATTAAAGTCAAAGTAATTACTGGCGTATTCTACTTCAATTCAATAAATATACAAAATGTTTTAAGCGTATTCGGAACAAATTTACCGCACGCAGTAAAAATAAGCGATACGAAGCGTATTGTGGCGAACCGAGAACGCCGCGGAGCTTCGATTGACAACACGTACAGTTATTGGATTTTTCCAGGCATGCGATTTTGGCTGCTATTAAATCGACAATTGGATTTATAACGGCGTGCGCGGCGCGGGCTGTCGGAGTGAGTAAGCATTAACTCGACATAACATCTCAACCAGCCGATCGGTGTTTAGAGTCACATGCCTAATTAAAATTATAGCCTGAACAGAAAAAAAAACAGTATCTCCATTCTTACAATGCTAACTGATTAAGATCCGATAAGGCTCTATTGTAAATTACCAACAGTGTTTAGTTCCATAATATAAATTTTGTGTCAGCCATAAAATGACGATGATGTATATTTAGCAAATTCGCGGTTGTACATATTAATTAATTTCATCTACGTTTACAAAAATCAACTTATTCGCGCAATTACTGAACAGTGATTGTAAAATTTATCGTCCATGGCCGGCGATTCTACGACGCTTATAAATATGATTCTATGATAAATTTTAACAAGGATCTTTGTGTACATAAAACTCGAAGATAATACGTAGGTAATTACTGGTGAGTAGCAAAGGTAAATATTTTACAGAACGACCTCAAATTACGTTCAAACTTTATGAAATGTGACGATTAAACATTACCTATGTCTGTATTGCTCGCATATAATTTAAACGCTGCACTGTATGCGTAATGAACCTTACGTCCTTTTGAGAATATATTCAGTTTACACTACCCTTCGAAACAAGGAAGAGTATTTTGTGAAGCAAAAACTATGTCGTTAGCAATGATTAAGTAGGATTTAGAGGTATTTTTCTAATTAATTCATTGTACAAACTAGGTGGTAGCGTGACTCGTTATAAATCATAAATAGATTGTTTCGTTTAGTCTTAATGCTCGCGATAAAAACATTGTGAAGTATTTAACAATCAATAATTCTGCGAACAGTAAAGACCAGTTCAATTAGTACAGTATAGATATAGAGATTGACAAATGTAGTTTACGCTTTCTTGCTATAGTTTATCCAAGTGATTTGCTATTTCTTAAGTAATTTCATAGTCAATATGTTAGGTATGCCCAGTTTGTACGATATTACATTGTACATATAATTATATTACCTTATAATAAACAATTGTTCACTCTGCATATTATTTAATAATGAAAATTTGAAGATTTGGCGCAATGTTATTTCACTGTTCTTAGTCTATTAATTCAAAGTATTCATGTTACAAATACATATATACCTATAACTTGGATTTTCTACTAACAATAATAAATGATGTATGGTATTTCTTATTTAATTTCCATCAATCATATTCAAATAAAAATAAGCTTTAAGGAACTTTGCTGTTTTGATAAACATACAAAGAAAAATAGATTTATATGTTTTAGCAAGAAAAATATTTGACTTAGAAACTGATATATACCCAAATTAGTTACCTTACTAATTTAAACTTTAAACTTGATGACATGATGATATTATAAATGTGAATATGTTTTTTTTTAAGTTGAAAACATCCTGGCTTCAAAATTAGCTTCCTTTAATACTCATGAATCTATAAAAGGTTTTCGGATCGGTACATTAGAGTTGTGTACCATCACAGAATCTCTGATAAGCTAAATTTAAATTTTGCAAGCGCAGTTAAACTAAATCTAAATAGTCGCTTTTAATGTAGCTTAATCAATACCTATTACTCCAAAGAATTCACGAATATAATAACATCGGAAACATTATTTTTTTAACACAAGCCTTTGAAAAACTTTATCGATATTTGTTTGTAAATTGAGTTCAAAACAAACTGACAGACGTTACTATTCACACATTCGTGTTTAGACGTTCAGGGCTCACAGACAAAACTCTATAATTATATAATACATTCAGATATGCATCTGCGACCATTATGCACTATTATTACGTATTTATCTTATCATTACGGCGGCGGGAACTTGGCGGAGGCCCTCCCAATATTTATTCTTCCCCGTTACAACGTTAATTAGGAAAGGTGTGAATTTCTTTAAGGGCGTTTATAACAGGGTGGGCCAATTTCGCGGCTTATCTATTCGGACATCTCTACACAGGATGCGGTCGGGATAGAGTTCTCGAGACTCGGCGTAACGTATTATTGTCCAATTAACATCACAATTTTATGTAAATAACGCTGAGGAAGGATAACGCTTTTCGAAACGGAAAGGTGTGATCGTTTACCGGCTAGGTGAATAACTTCGAGTGATTTAAAGGCAGTACCCCATGTCCTGGGTTTTTAAGAGTTAGGGGAGTTATCTTTGCACATCAACACATATACCTATAGGACTATTCCACTCTTACAGCAAACGGGATTTTTTTTGTTTTTTCTTTCCTTTAGAGTGCGTACGTATAATGAAAAATGTCCTTTTAGCTACTCATGTTTTGTTCAATTTTATTAAGTTCGGTGATATCTCCTTGTCCCATAGGTATAATTGCAATTATTGGATGTCAGTAATAAACAAAATTTATTCTTACTACAAAAAATAGTGAAAATTACGTTACATTTCCTCGTCTAACGGCTAGTAGAAGTTAAAAACGATTTACAAAAATCTGTATAAAATTAACCATAACGCACTTATTTACACTCTACGTTCAATGTCTGTACAAAAAAAGGACTAATATTTTATTTTTAAATCAACAATTTTATATGATGTGTACACCGGGCCATTTGAATCAGAAAGTCTGCACTTTTGTAAATATGAAATTTGTCTCTTCGGAGTACGTAAGTAATAAACTGGACCATCGAACCAGGTCACGATGGAACGCCATGCTGAAAAGCAAGCCATCATTATCTCAGCAAACTATTACGTCGCGCTATAATAGGGGATGAGCAAGTAGACTTCTGAGGACTTCACATTGCTCTATTAACGTACTCGCCGATTGCTCCCGACATCATTGTTATGCGACTAAATCGTGCAAGATGTGCTCAACTTTCAAGAGTTCCAGTGTTACGGTTCACGGAATAATTGTTTAGGTGAGCTTTATATTTGCTGCGATAATCCCGAGGTGTCAGTTGACAAGTTATAAAAACGATGAGTGCGTGCTAATTAATCGCGCACTCCCATTCACGCGAACAGCGACGGTAATTAAAATCGGATCACACGGCGTTTAGTTATTCATTCTCGAGCAAATCCACAGATGAAATATGTACAAACACTTCCGAGATTAAGTCAAGTGTAAGTGACAGTACCTTCAAAACAGCCTCACTTGCTGCTTGTTTAATAATAATTTTTGCACCACAAAAAACGCTAACGATAACTATTAAAAATGTTTATTAATCGTGTATATACTCGTAAGTAAACACTATATATGTACCTACATAGTTTTACTTCGTACCGCGCATCCGTTCTCGTCCAAACGAATCCTTTTATTTTTCATTTCTATTCATTAACAATGTTCGTGTATATCACGTATAGTTCAAAAAATGTTTCACTTTAAGACATATGTACTGGAAGTGAACAGCTTATAACACGATGTTGATTAGAATCGAATCACAAATGGTTGGAAAAATGGAGAATTACAGTAATTACTCAATTTACGTCGAGAGTACCAGATAGCATTCGCAAGGTGTGTTTATCTTGATGCGTTTTCTTCAACGTTTAGATAGAAAAAAGACACTCGGAGCGGTCTCATCAAAGTGGAAAACGGATATATAACTCCTTTGCAGAGGTAATTACATTAATATTGAAAGGACATGACATACACGCACGAAGAGTTTAATACATAATAAATTTATAAAAGTTTTAATCATATTTAAACATACAATTAAGACCTATACTATAATTAATATTGTGTTAAATCACTATTCGAACATATTCTGAAACAGCTAGCTTGATCTGTGCACTGTATAACTGTTATAGAAAAAAACATTATTATAGTTATGCAGTTATAATTTTATAATCTATAATTTATAATCTACTAATTTATAATTTATAATCTAATTTATAATTAATTTTATAATCTACAAGTTATATAAGCATTTGATATGGAATTTACAAAAAATGTTAATATTTATATAAGATACAGAAGAACAGTCGCGGTCGATGTTACTATAAATTATTTTTCACTATAATAGCGTAAAAAGTACTCAACAGATCTCCTGGCGTCCGAAACAACAATTTTCAAACCAGTTAGTATACTGACAGCTAGTGTCAGGTGATTTGCCCACACAAAGGCGCTAAGTAGCTCGCGATGAAATTTATTAAACTTCAGGTCCGAGTTGTACTTCTTAAGCCCTGAGACCTAAGACTAAGTCTTAAGCTATCATAAACGGACATAACTCACAATCAGCTGGCCGCCAACGCTATATTAATTTAGATCGCCTAGATACGCTCATGGTATATCATCGGTGACGCTAAATTATGCTAAACAGGCCTTTTGATATTGTATTAGTAACGGAACAAGCCAAAGAATTATGCGAAACATTTGAATAGGTCGTGAGTTTGGGTATTTATTGCAGCATTTAGGTAAGTTCAAAATGTATACTCTACTATTTTATAATTATTTTTTCTTATTCAGTTCAGGCATGATATATACAAAAGAGAACTTACAAAATTGAACTGTGAACACCATGAACGAAATTTACTTCCGTTCATATGATATCAACAAGACAAAGTGTAAGAAAGGTTTTATTATCGTCTACATCCAATAATCGTTCAAAAATCCATCAGAATCGATTGGATAGCTTTGAAAGATACATTTTTCATTTAAATCAATTCCCGTGTACACAAGGAATCTGCAGAGTGATTAGTCTTTATCGAAGATTTTATTACTCTTGCACCGAAAATCCTTCAGGATTTCGCGCGTCTGAGTATCGGATGCAAACTCCGGTAATCCCGGCGTTATCACTTACCGAATGACGAACGTATAGTTCTCGCTGGGGCTTTAAAGCGACGTGAAACGAATGTCACTCATCATTTGTGTACTAGACCGTGGCGGCTTCGGAAATGAAGGTATCGGAATCGAAAACGCATCCCAATTAGTGTGACTGAAATTTTAATCCTTGCTAGGGCTATCGTCAATTCATTTCTGATCGGATATACGTATGTCAGCGATGTTTCCGGTGCGTTATGTCAGACCTAATTAATCGATGTGATTGCGAAATCTATCTAAGGAGCGCGTAACTTTGTTTGTTAAACAAATTACATTATCATAGATTCTAATCAGTGCAATTAACTCGATGTAAAGCCAATGAAAAAATGTACCAGATCGGAATTATTCGCATACGGTTTCTCAAGGCGCGGAATGTCGGAGCGCAGCGCGGCGTGACGCTCACGCCGTCTTATCTGGAGATCTATCAAATTGTGATGCTTTTTCTTCGGTCGACTATGCGCGAAGGATTATGGCGGAATGCCGGCACTCCAACTATTCGAGCACGAACATTGTCTTAAACCTACCTAATAGCTTATGCTGGGCTGAGAGCCACAAATTAATGTACGTATCGACATAATTGTTCTGTGCTCATACAGCCTCGAAACGGTTGCTGAAATTCCAATATAAAACGCGGATATACGGAACCACGGGAACATAGACACTTCATCGACTTACATTTTTTTGTACATCACAGTTTCGTTTTAAAGTAAATGTAACCTTTACTGTCACAATTACAGCTACATTGCAGTGAAGACACTACAAAAATTGACATTTAGATATTTTGTTCTTTGTATCCATCTGGATGGGACATAAGAAAAGTAGCAGCAATATTTATATAACGTACAAGTATATAAAAATACCATTAAAATATATTGAAAGACAATGCATACTTTTACTATCACAGTGTACCGCTGAATTTAGTACGATTATTCGGGTTGTATGGCCGGTCAATCGCTACTTAACATTATATGCATAATTTTCGACCAATGACAGACTCACCCCGATTGGTAAACAGCCGCTCTGTAACGCTATCTTGATCAATAGTGCGGTTAGTTAACAGATTGATGACTGGTGCGCACTGATTTAGTTAATGCAGTTTCCAGAGATCTCATTACTGTTCAATGCCATTAACAACTTAATTAGTTTCTAATCGCAGCGATAATATTTATGCTGAATTAATCCGCAATAATAATATCGAAGAACTTCAATAAATGAATTTATTAATACTTCGTGTTTGTTCGGAGATATGTCTTATCATTTCTATTCGGTGGTACAACAGACGTTACGATGGACAATTGGAACTGAACATTCAAATATTTTTTTAACTGTTCATCGCAAGTGGTGATGAAATAGTCAATTTCATGCAGTTTTGGTTAATGGAGACCTGATGTTATATCTAATCCGATATTAGGTGAAACTCACAGGTCCATTGAGATTAGAAATTTTATATCCGTATATAAATTTCAACAAACTTGTTCGTTTGCTCAAACTTCACTTGACTTGAGTATCGGAAAATATTGCATGGGAGACTCGATACTTATAACTGCAGAAGGGTTCATTGCAATTTATTATTAGCCCATGTTATGTTACAAAGTACTTGCCATGTAAAAATGTGTTTTTCTGTTATGCCCCATGTACGATTAAGTATGAAATCTGAAAATTTAAATGAAATTTCATATTTTATTAGTTTTTAATGGTGTAGCAAACCGTAAACAGTGAGCAGTTTTTATATCAATAAGGTGAAATATTTAAAAAGTAAGATTCCGATTTGAGTCTGCATCTGTAGAAATGACAGTTGGAAAATTAACGAAATTTTTATTTTGATTACAGATTAGGTAAGCGCCCTGTTTTAACACATTAGCAAGAAAGCCGATTTATTTCTGTATAGGGGCTAACCTTATCGTAAATTTAATACTTTAATGATACCTACCGAAGGCCCTGCTTTGATAAAAACCGTCGTGGCAGGTACCACGGCCGTCCTGCGTCACCTACGGTTAGCAACCAACATGTCATCGGCATTTTTTTGCCGTCCTGTGATGTCTTTAACGAAATTCATGTCATTGGGTCCGATTTCTCTAAGATTAACTTTTTTACATTATTTGACAAATAGACCGGACCCTTATACGCTCGAATATTCAGTTACATGGTTTAACACTTAAAAGGGCTTAACGACTCTAACACATCCTGCGGGTTACGATGAAAAAAGACGACAAAAAGAGAATATACCTTATGTTTGTTTTTTAAAAGATGTCTGCACGAGATAAGGTGCAGCGGCACTTTAATCCTACAGCCGTTCGATATTTGAAAAGGATATGATGACAAGTTTTTTGTTCCCTTTATCTAATAAACACGTATATGTAAGTGCGTAAGCAATAGTTGGCTAAGTCGTCCATCCCGAAATTCTCTTGTCTCGATAAATGTATGCGTGTAGTGCTCTATGCGTTATCATCCGTTTTGCTGGAACACCAATACACGTCTACGTTGCGATAAACTTCGTCCCTTTGCTCATTCATTTTAGATGCCCAATTTATGTATCAATGACTCTTGTGTGCTCCATGTGTTTATATGGACTGGTTTCGTTACAGTGATTTGTATATCGATCTTTCGAATGGATGCGTTATCTTTATTCGTTCTCATATCACCAATTATTCTGTAAACGTACCTAAATTTAACAAACATCACTTAACTAAATCAAACGCTCCAAAATTAACGACGAGTCTCAGTGGCACAATAAATGAATGTTTCAAAAATAAAAGCATCGTACTGCACGACATCTGAAGTCAATAGAATCTGAACTATTTTAATAGTAGACAAATAAGTAATGATCAGAATAGACATCGGAAAGACCAAAATAGACTTTGATGTTTTTTAGTCACATCGGTCCATGTTGAACGAAAATATTATGTCATTAAATTTAATTTTTTTAACGTTTAACCAAAATAGTTATTTAAGCATAACTATCTAATGTCGCAACAAAATACCCTCCTAAATTCCGATACAAGAAAAAGGATCCAATCCACCTAACTATCTCGTGCCTCCTGAATATCAAAGTAACTATGGTTCTCAAATAAACGGTCTCCTTATGTAATTTGATTGTAATTCATAAGAAACATTGTGTTCAAATGTCGTTTTACAGTTCTAACATTTCTATAAGATTTATCTCCCCACCACTCCTCGTGGCGCGCTTTGTCACATTAAATTGAGCATAAAATGTGTTTCACCGTGAACAAGTAACTGTTGCATTTGATGTTCAGATTATTGCCACTTAAGACATTTTTTACATATACTTTTTGTACTTATTACGAAGATACAACCACGTCGCGTAGATATTTGGATGTAGGCACATATGAACATATCGATGTTACTGTAACGTATTTTATTAATACATATACGGGTAGTATTATAAATATCTTATATTCCGGGTGCATTTTGTTTCACAAAAGTCGCACTAGATGTAAGCATCTAAGGTTAAATAAAGCTTACCTAGCTTTTCATATTTGACGCATTCAAATCAGGTATATTTATGTAATTACATTTATATAATATATTTAGAAACTTTAGAGTATTTAAACTCGTTATTATTTCTCTTACTATTTAACGTAAAAAGTAAAACATTCATTTAAGATTATACCTACCGATATTAATGTTAATTATGTTAATGGTAACTATGAGAAACAATTACATCTAGGATACCTAAGATTTATAAACATTACAAGATTTTACTAAACAATATCTGCGGTTTATTATAGTACGTACATATATATAACATCTGACGTTTTAACCATTTTTATAATTACTAGGCTTCGCAACCAACACAAATTCCCAATACATATTATGTTTTTTCTCAAATTATTAATATCTGTGGACCAACAAGATCTTGTATCTGTGTGTGTGTAATACACCCATCAAGCCTGTACCTGGTTTACATAGCTTCAGGAGACAACGTTTGCTGGCAAAGCATAGACAAAGAGTTCTTCTGCGTTTAATCGCATATGTTGTCAATTATAATTATCAAAATAAAATTATATAATAATCGACGAACATCACACTAATAAGATTAATTTACTGTCGATTACTTTTCGTGTGACGATAATCTACTTTGTATTTGAATGTGGAAAATTGTTCTGTCGTAAAATAAACGTATGTATTATTTCTTACTGAATAAAACGTAAAATCACGCCAGAAATCTCCGAATAGGTAGGCAGAGGAGTGTAGGATACTCCCACGTTTCACCAGTTATTTCTTAGTAGGTACTAGGTACTGAAATATGCACGGGAACGGAATTGAATGACGTTGATTATCAGTTCAAACCTACGTTATATCAGATATAATGTTCAGAAGCCATATAACCACCTAGTGTAAGACCCAGTGTGTTAATACGCAATATTTAATTAAGTATAAATCGTTTATA
>DWDU01005269.1:0-10120 GCA_018245575.1 Jemadia suekentonmiller
AAACAATATACCTACCTATAGCAGTTACATTAATTTTTTCATGAGATCTAGATGAAAATTAAATTTCATGTAGGTAAATATAGAGGCAGTGATTTTTACATGTACATTTTGCAAAAACGTCATTTTTTTACATAGGATTAAGCTCTAGCAAGGAAAGTGAAGCGGACGGCACTGCACGCATTGGTGCAGCAGGAACAGTGTGCAGCGTGACGCTTGTTCTACTATATGTACAGAGAGGGGCGCGGCTGCTAGGTAACGAGGCATGCGCTTAAAACTAATTAGGCTTCCGGCGATTCCACTTCACGAGACATGCACTTCCGCCCTTCGATGGCGGGACGTTTCAGCACCATTGGTTTCGTATTCGTTTGCGAACACTCTCGCGACATCACTGGGCGATTACAGCATCTCTGCTTTAACGAGATCGCTTAAATCTAGTAAAGTTTCAGTCGTGAACAGCGCTGCTGTCCGGGGCCGCCGGCGGCGTACGGTATTGATTTACCGAAATATACGACGCGGGTACGAATGGTGGTCGGGTGCGCTCTACGACCGTTGCCTCTCAGGCTCCTGTGCGGTACCATTCGCGAATTTCATACGTAAACAGGCATTGCACTAAAAGTCCGTGGTTTGGAAGTGTGCGGCGGTCAGCGCTGAGGCGCGCCGCCCGCCGCCGTCGCGCGCTACAGGAAGTCGCGTCGGCGCGCCGCGGCGCTGCCCGACGAGCCGCCCGTGGAGCCGCTCGGCGCAGTGGGGCTGCCGGGGGACTCGCCCGGAGTCGTCGGAGTAGGCGCTTGAGGTGCCGCTCCTTTACTTCTGCCCTAAGTGTTATGAGAAAGTGTCAGTATCACTAAAGTTAATATCATAAAAAAGGGTTTTGTGATATAAATTTAAGTGGAAAACCACACTACCTTAGATCTTCGTTTCCGCGTGCTGGAGGCGAAGTCGTTCCTTTCGGCCCGTTCAGCGACCGGCTCGGGATCCGGCGGTTCGGCGCCTAGTCGCGCTGCCAGGAGTGTCAGCAGCTCCTCCACACGGCCTAACTGCAACATGCGGATCCAATAAACAGTGTTTAACAGCTCCTGTTATACTCGATTCTGCAATAATTATTTTCTCTCTATGAACTCTCTACCTTTTGCTGCAGTCTCTGTACTTCAGTGCGGACGTCGCGTCGTAGCTCGGCGAGCGCGGCATCATGCGATGTCGCTACGCTGGCAACGGTAGAAGCGGCAGGCGCTACCGCGGACGTGGTGACGGCACTACTGGTACTGGTGCTAGCGCTGATGCTAGCAACCGTGCTGGTGCTGGGGGCGGCACCAGCACTGGTGCTGGAATTGACTGTGGTGGACGGAGCCGTGCCTGTGGTGGGCGGCGTGGGAGTGGGTCCCTCCTCGTCGATAGCTTCGCGGCGCAACGCCACCCCCAAAACACTGGCGGCGCGCCCGCGAGAAAATGCAGTCTGTTAAATGATAATGTGTATGAGACATGTTCCGCATTTCCCTATTTTGTTTTATTTTACAGGCTGCGAGCAAGCAGGTGGGTTGTTTGAGTTCGACTTTATCACAAAATGTCTCGTTTTTCATTATGCAAACTGGGTTACTAAGCATGGAGGCAAGATGGCTAAGCCGGTAGACTGGTAATATAACTCACAGATGTGAGTGCAATATTTCAGATGGGTCTCGACTTACGCATATTAAAGCACTATGGGACGGTAGAATGCGGCGATTCGTAGAACCCTTTACGTGTTAATCCAATGAAAAGCAAATTTTATTGAGAACTTTTACACGTATAGGCTAAAGGAAAGAAGTTCACCTTGAACGATAACGCCGGTGCTGGTGCCGACGCGGAAGCATCGCTGGCCGTCGCAGCAGCGGCGGCCAGCAGCGCGGGCGGCGGCCGGTCGCGCGCCGACAGCGAGCGCGTGAATGCGGCGCGCGGCGCGTCCCCGGCGTCCAGCGAGCCGCCTGACAACATGCGGCCCCACTTGCCGCGAGCCGCGCCGCCTGCGCCGCCCGCCCCGCCGCCCGCTCCGCCCGCGCCGCCGCCCGCCGCCGCGCCCGTCTCGTTCTCGCCCTCCCCGCGCTCGGCATCGGCGGCGGGGCGCGGCGCGGGCCCCGGCGCGGCAGCTACGCTACGCTCACGTCGGAACCGAGAGATAATCTTGCGTACGAGGTGATCTTGCATGTGCTCTACGTGGGGCTCTCGTTTCCGTCGTTCCATCAGCTCACGTTCGCGGCGTACATCCGCCACCTGCAGGATCAGAAACGAGTTTAGAATATTCTTAAGGTTGTCTTTTCAGAGAAAAAATGTGTCAAAAGTATATATGACAGTAGAAGAATAACCTTGCGGAAGATTAACCGATGGCGCAAATTGTAGGTTAGCGTGAGATTGCGCGCGAAGCTATTCGCGAAGGCTTGGTAGAAGTCGAGCACCTCGAGGAGGCGGTCACGCTTGATGGTGTGCAGGTCGCAGTAGGTGAGCGCGCGCACGTTGGCCGCCGACTGTCCCACAGCACTGTCCTTCCAGAACGAGTCACCAAACACGTCGCCCTTTCCTGGAACAGATCGCCAATTGTAAGAAATAACTGAAATAAAATATAACAGAACTGTGTTAATATGTGTGAAAATATACTTTCTTTACCTATTCACATATGTACGTACATATATGTATAGTATATATAAACTGTTATATAATTTGCCATATGCCTTTATTAGCACAAAAGATAATACATATATTTTAGTAAAATTTAAGGGTTTATCAAATTGGAGTTAGTCGCTGCGATGTTGCGAATAGAAAGAATATTCTAACCGAGTATTGCAACGACTTCATCGTCCTGGATGACTTCGAGACTGCCGGTGACAATGAAGCAGAGCGAGTCGATGGACTCGCCGGTGTGGTAGAGTAGGTCGCCGGGCGCTGAGTGCGACATCTGGAAGTGCATGGCGAGCGCGCGCAGACAGCCGTCGGACGCCAGCCGGAACGCCGGGTGCTCATTGAACACCTTGCGGTTCAGGTGCACGCAGATGTCCGCCTTCATGTCTTTGGGGCAGTAGTTCAGCACCTGTGGAGACGCCATGAATTCAAATATTCATATCATACCAAATAGGTATAGTGCAAATATCTACATAAGGATACATTGTCTTGGGAAATGTGTTGTCTAGTTTGTATAATTATATACTATTGAGATTCGAGCTTATACATTTACCTAGTTATTACAAGGAGCTGATTGACCGACTTACTGTTTACCTTATCGGTGTCGAGACCCTTGGTCATGGCCCAGGTGGACACGACGTAGTCCATGACACGCTCGCTCAGCGCCTTCGGCACTTCATGCAATTTCATGAACTCGCGCACATTGTTCAGCATGTCGTGGTACTTGGCAGTCGCTGACGTCATTTGTTGGATGATGGTCGTCACGTGGCCGAATATGGTCGCGTACAGCAGGGCTGCGAACATTGTCAGGCTACAAGGTTAACGCGTGTCCTACCCGGTATTAAGGCTATGTATTATGTAGGAACTGCGTTTATTTTACCTGGCAGTAGAATAAAGCGGCCACCTTGAAAATTGCCTAAGTGAATATTCATACCAGTCGTCCGAACCTGTTACAAGTGACAGCGCACACGCACCGTGCCCGAACAGAAACCGACACTTCGTGGGCCTGCACGGGGGTAGGGGGAAAGGGCTTTAAAAAAACAGTCTTAACAAAAAAAGGCTAAGAACAATGTAAACAAATAAAGATATTACTGTTTCTCTTGACAAATAAAGATACATAATAAACATACGGTAAATATTTGACATAATATCGCGCCCCTATTTTTCCGTAGTCATAGGTAGAGGAGTGTACATAGTAACGAATATTCGCAATTTTTTGCATATTCGCACTCGCAAAATTTCTTAAGAATGTTTTGCGAATATGTATATCATAAAAAATATTAATAAAATCAAAATCTTTTTATCAAATTATTCTTTTAATAAAATCAAAAGCATTTCCTATGTTTAAATACGAGTAAAAATAACTTAACCTCGTAATCACCATGATCAGTTTTCACTTTATCAATTGGTAATATTATTTTTTTTACTTTATGCAATGAAGCTTAATAATTAAATTTTCATGAGAACCTATAAGACAAAAGTATATAATGCAATGTAAACAAATAAAAAGAAATTCTTCTATGAAATTTATTACGAAAACTGAATATTTGCATTCGCATTCGCGAATGTCGATAGCAAATATTCGCATTCGTATTGACGAGTGTTCAAAATATGACATTCGTATTGACGAGTGTTCAAAATATGACATTCGTATTGACGAGTGTTCAAAATATGACATTCGTTATATCACTGGTACATAGTACTCCCACTATTAACCAGTTACGTTACGTCCCATCGTGTAATAAGGGGCTAGCCTACCGGGGAACACCGGGCACAAATTTAGACTCCGAGCTTCTACTGGAATTTGGAAGTTAAAAAAACTCAGACATTCGAAATATTGGATATGTGATTTTCAATAGTCGTTTTAGTATGGTTTTTGGTAATTTATCTGTAATCTGATGTACGTGCCCAACCACGGGTTGAGAATAGGGTGTGGTACAATATTACTTTAGGTGATACCTACAGATGGAACTAAATAACCATAGTGTTGGAGGAACTATTACCGAACAAAGTAAAGTGAAGGGAGGGAGGAGTCGGGAGGGGATGGGGCGCGGCGTCCGCCGCAGCGGCACTGCGTGGAGGTCGCGCCGTGCTCCGGCTAATAACAGAAGAGTTCCGGCACCTGCCACAATCATCATGCAGATGGTGAAGATCTTCTCGTTATCGGTCTCGGCGGCGACGTTGCCGAAGCCCACGGAGGTCATGCAGGTCATGGTGAAGTAAAGCGCTGTGACGTACATCGTCTTGCGTGACGGGCCGTTCACCAGTTCGGGCCCGTCGGATTCATTCGACCATACGTATGAGTACGGACTCTGTGTAACGTTGGCCAGCTTCCAGAGCCACGAATACTGCAAGCCTGAGTCAGCGTCCGAGCGGCCGATGCTGTACCACACGCAGGCCAGCCAGTGTGCTACCAGCATGTAGAAGCATAGTAGCAGGATGAGCATAGCTGCGCCGTACTCCAAGTAGCGGTCCAGCTTACGCACCACGCGCCCCAGCCGCAGTAGTCGTACCACCTTGAGCGCGCTGAACAAGCTGCCGATGCCCTGTGGGCCCACATCACAATGTTACACATCTGTGAAACCTGGCTTTAGACATATACATATTTTCAAGCCAAGTCCCTCACAGGGTAGGCAGACGGCCCCAAGTGCCAAATATCTCTATCCTTACAGACCTGCCGCGTTTCTTCTACATTCATCACTTTCTTTATACATGCTCGCCGGTTTCGGAGACTTTTGACTCGCCCATCAGCCAAAATCTGGCGTATTTGATCAAGATAGGTGAGTCTTGGCCTGCCTCAATACCTGCATCCATCAATATTCGCATTGTATATCTGCTTCGTCATTTTTTCATCAGCCATACTCTCAAATACTCTCAACATGTGCGAACTATTGGAGCATTACTTTTCTCATTTTTAGATGAATACTGTCTTTCATACAAAGCATCTACTACCTTACGTCAGAATTAAGAGTTGTCTTAGATATCAATAAAACAATCGTTTGAACTGGTAATATTTTTAACCACAAAATCACAGGATACTTACATCTTCGTCGTGGTCGAACGCGTTGAATACATCGTATGGAAGGCACGAGAGGAGGTCAATAAGAAACCAAGATTTGAAGTAATTTTTCCGGATAACCTTGGGGTCGCTGACTACTTCCCCGCCGGGGCCTACGAACGTCGTGTGAAAGTTAAGTACGATGTCTATGAAGAAAACGACATCGACAATCGAGTCAATGACAAGCAACGATACGTCCTCGCTCGTTTTGTTCTTGAAGGCCACATTGTAGGGCACCATGATGGCCGTGTAGAAGGTGAGGCAAAGGATGATCCAATCCCAGATGGCTTTGAAGGCGCAGTAGTGAAGTAGGATGTGTGGCGGTGTCTTCGGCGCCTCCTGCCGGTACTGCGGCAACACGTCGCCCGACAGAGACATCACCTGCCGACAACCCCGCCTCATATCAACGCCCCCGTTTACAATTTTCTCAATTTGGTTTGCCTATAAACTTACCTACTTGCTTATGCTTACATCTCGGTAGAAATATCATAAATAAATTATTTAATACCATGCGTCAAAAAGAGTCATCCATTTAAAATATAGCTGCACGAAATCAATTCAGCACTGTTCAAGGTAAAGCACATTTATTGTTAGGCGTGAGCAGCACGTGTAGCTATACAGTCATTCTCAACCAATA
Organism: Jemadia suekentonmiller; assembly: GCA_018245575.1. Classification (NCBI taxonomy): domain Eukaryota; kingdom Metazoa; phylum Arthropoda; class Insecta; order Lepidoptera; family Hesperiidae; genus Jemadia; species Jemadia suekentonmiller. The sequence continues at coordinate 6,342 of DWDU01005269.1, forward strand.
ATATAGCATAATTGTATATGAAATGCAATGCCCAAGACCGAAATGCCAGAACATGTCATACGGTGAGTCGATCGTGTCAATAGGTGCATTCGGTGCATTCGCTCGTACGGGACAAGGACGTTTTAGCGAATTGAATAGGTGCTTCAAAAACTTACTAAATACATACATTTAGCGTTCAAACATGCTTTCAAGCCTTCAAAACGTTTGTGAGCTGCATTTCCATTCAGTGAATTGAATCATTCAATTAGCTGCGTATCGTACAATCGTTAAAACGAGACCAATAGTTCTCTGGGATGGCTCTCACCCTGCAAATCGAGTGGAATCGTATCTGAAAGATTCAAAATGTATCTGATTCAGGCAAATCGGATGAGTAAAATAGTGGGAATGTTTAGGGCTAATAGTTTCTTAAACTAGGAATGGACCGAAAATCTTGAGACATGCGTAAAGTGACAGGAATCGAAGCGACTCCTGAAATTCTCGCTGGTTAGACTGTTAATGAACGAATATTGAACTAGCGGACATCGGTCCGTTCTGAATGAATAGATTGTCGGTCCAGGAGTGTAAGGTAAGAATAAAGAGCGTGCGTGTTTACATGGTGTGCGTTGGTACTGACATGCGCGAGCTGACTCTGCCGCGCGGGCTCCTTGAGTGCGGGCAGCGCCGACACCAGCACCGAGCGCGACCGCGTCACGCTGCGCGCCAGCTTTGCGAACTTCGACAACCCCGCTGCGCCACACACAACACGAATTAACACAACGGGCCGCACGAGTTCCAACCAACATCGGCGCAGAGGCGATTGCCGCGTTACATGTAACATTTACATGCAACATTCGGGCATGACATAATCAAACTTTTACAAATACTTATTCAGCTATGAATACAAAATAAAATAATTTCTGAATGCAGTTTTTAAAATGCTGATTATTTTGGAATTGATCCCATATATTTATATCTCATATACGTTACTTGAACAGGCGTAATGCTGAAGGTCATTATTTGTAATAAGAACTTAAAGAAAGTTTAACATTAAAGTTTAAAGTTACATTAATCAATTGTCTGATATGGTAGTCTTCTCGAAGTTCCACTAGTAGGAATCTGGAGGAGAGGAGAGGAACACGACGCAGTGGGTGTTTCCACAAAGTGGGTCAAGAGCGAGTGACGCGCGTTAAAGTAATCTTTCTTCATCAAAGTAATATGTTTTCCTTACGTAGTTATTAATTATACCTAATAATATAGCAAAGGAAAATGTATTTAAAATAAGTGTTCGATGAGCTAATAATAGTATTATAATAACTTGTCGATAAAATATTGATGGACTTGATTTACATTTCTTAGGTCGTGTAAAAGCTATCACATACTATACTCTTAATACCTCTCTTTACCAGACGAAATCCGTGTCTGGCAGCGTAATGACAAAATGGTTGATGATAATGATCAATAAATGCGACGGCTCGGGGCAGGCCTATGTCCAGCCGTGGACTGAGCAGGACTATTATGATACTGACCTATAAATTATCTTGTTTTACTAAGGATAACAAAGTGGGCTGTGGTGGGTTAGATACTTGCCACCTTTGGGGTCGTCGGCGTCAATCGGTTGCTTGAGAGCCGTGATGTCGCGGAAGGTGAGCAGGAACAGCACCACCAGCTCCCGCTCATTGCGGATGGGCGCTACGTGTACCAACAGCCACAGCGGGGTACCTGCAACACATAAGTACTCGTACAATTGTGAGCTATTTTATACTATTACATCGATATTAAACATCGGCAAACTCATAGGTAATGGTCATAGAAATACATATTATATTTGCCATTTATTTACTCTATCTAACATTAATCTCTATATAACGTAATGGTCATAAAAATACATATATTTGCCATTTATTTACTCTATCTAACATTGGAATTAAATGCCCATTAATTTTATTAACACTATTCAAATAATACTTCATTTTTCCGCAATTTTCGGAATTCCGCATTCAAATAAAAATGTTCGGTAAAAATGCTTAATGTTCTTACAATCTATACATGCATAAAGGGGCGTTCAAAAAGAACAAATTAAATTTTTGGCAACGCTCCTGTCGCCCCAGAGGCCATTAGTAGCCGGACACCGCACACGGCGTCCACTGTCGACCCTCATTTGTTTTTATTTGAAGCGATGTTTGCCAAACGAACATTATCAACGGCTCGCAAGTGACAACAAAAAGTTAAGCACTTCTGCAAACGACTCCTGATAATAAAAATGTATCAGGTATGAAGCAACGTGCAGATGAATGTCATGAGATACGAGTATACGAATATTGTCTTACGGTTTTTCTTGTAGAGCAGAATCTCGAACTGATCGGCGAGGTGGTGGTCGAGCGCGCGGTCCACGCGCTCCACCGCCTCCTTCTCCGTCAGTTCGCCGTACATCCACGTGCATCTAACCAACACAAAACAAAACGTCAACACATTGTATGCACTAGAGCTTGCCAATGCTAGAGAAGAATGAGGGCAACCGGTGCTTGATTTTACGGTCAAAGTTTACATTATTATACAAGAATTGTTTCGCAGTGAAATTGGATGGAACATTGATGTACGTAAAAATACTAAACAAACACGAATTTATAAATCAATGCTAATCGAGTGTAGCTAATAACGAAATTACTTATAAATATTCGACTAATGTCAGTAATCTTTTGTCAGTCGGACGTGGTGAGCGGCTTAAATGGATAGAGAGGTGCTAGCGAACCTTCATAAGACGTGATCGTATGAGGGGTGTATAGACGCACCTGCAAGACTTCTGCATGACTTCCGCGCGATTGTAGCCGCTCATCTTGCAGAATGTCTCATTGCAGTATACGATGGGGTAGTCCACTATCTGGGCGTTCGCCAGTAGAAAACTGCTGTCCGCTGCTCGCATTCCAACCCAAACCATATTTCATTAACGTATTATCACATTCTAGTTATTTAAATATCAAAACATATTTAATTAAGGTATTACAGACTCACGAAACACTCACGAAACATTCAACAATAAATTATTATATACTTATAGTGGAATTATTGTGTTGAACATCTAGACGTAGTTATGTAGTATTCGTGTATTACTACTTGGTATGTGCAGTTCACGTTTCACAACAGTAGTATATAATGTATACTCACGCTGTGAAGACGAGCGGCGGATGATGTTCTCCAGAAAAGTGTTCTGCGGGGCGACGAGCCCCCGGCGGCCGCCCGGCATGCCGCCCGCGCCGCCGCCCGACCTGCCCGCCTGCCGCACGCGCTCGTTATAGGCCATTAAACCCTTATGAATATTTGACCACGAGCTCTAATCATCCTCAAGACGAGCGAATCTGGGAGCGATTCATTTTACGAGTCGTTTACGATCTGAATTACGCACATAAAACACGACGTGAATAAATAATGATGACGCCTCAATACTCATGGAACTAATTAGAACCATATACATATTTGTAAACAGGTGCAGATTTCTATTCCTCCATTTCCTTAATAGGTATGATACAACTTGGTTTTTATCTAAAACACATGTTTTTCCATGTTACGTCCATTCGGGGATCACAATATGTAACATTATTTTATAGGATCACTGCGATAGAAAAGAGTTAAACTTATGGTTTGCCCTAGTAAAAATAAGCATTCCGGCTAACTACGATTTTCCCATTTCACTTGCATTCAGTAGGCACGCACGAGTAATTCGTAACGTAAAAAAAAAAAAACGTAACATCACGCCTGTAATCCCCGAAGAGGTAGGCAGAGGAGTGTAGAACACTCCCACGTTT
>DWDU01005270.1:0-10118 GCA_018245575.1 Jemadia suekentonmiller
TTGATTGGTCAAAACTACTTACAGAGATATCCTCCAGGGCGCCGGTGAGATCGAATCCGTTGGTCTTGGGGTCGAAGTAGCGGTACTTCTTGTGGGGCAGACTGAGCGTGTTGCAGATCTGCGGGTGGTTGCCCCACGTGGGCGTGGGCATCCAGATCTCCTTGTTCTTCGCGTAGTGCTTCGTGATGAACTCAAGGCCGAGACGCAGCGCGCCGGTGCCGGAAAGGGTCTGGGTAAATGAGTGAAGTTATTATGTTTATGAAGGTTTTTTCTCATTAAACACATCTATATTTCAATTTAATGTGCACGCCTACCGCCCACTGTTTTCTCTGCGAATCCATTTGCAGATAAAATAAAAGGGTTTCCCTTAAGAATCGTTTAAATATATAAGCACCTTTCGTGTACTTCGAAATCAATTAACATAAGTATTCATTATTTTGTCAAATTTAATGTTTTTTAATGCAATGAAACTTAGAAAAAAAAGTATGTGCTCTTCTATGGGATTCTTATAACGTTTTCATGACTAAAAGTGCAATCAAAGCGAAATGAAATCATCCACCTGGGCGGCCGATCAAATGAGTTTAATTTAAAATATGCAGCCGCTGGCAATTGACGGTCCACTCAGCAATTCCGCTGACCGGTCGAATCACTCAACGCTAAAATGTATTGCGCTATGCTAAATTACATTTTGCCACACGCATCTATAGTGTAAAAGCTATATGGCGCGGCAATTTTTTAAACAAAAAAGTAAAACCTTACTAAATCCCGACAAATTTTGTTGCACAACCAGTAGGCAATATTATGTAGATACATGTAAAACTAGTAGCCGCGAATATGTTCATTACTGATATCATTAATATGTCCATATAATTTTATAGTATTAATAATGTTCAGAAAGACCTTATCATTGTGGACCACATTTTTTCTAGTGTAATATTTTTTCTATACAATTCGTGATTTTTCCTTTTCAATTAAAGTAATAGACTTCGATATGCACAAAAGATCCCCAACCCGCTCGTGCAGCGTGGGGTTTATGGGCAAAAACACCTTTAGCGGAGTCCTATGTCCAACAGTGGACTAACACAGGCCGGTCATGATGCATAATATAGTATCGAATGATTGATTGCTTACAGCAAACGTGTGTGAAGTATTCGTGTTTCCTTATCTTTCTAACACTGATAAGCTGTGTGAGATTATAATAAATACGCCTTAATACGCTGTTAAATAGTATTTATCGTGTAATTGATTGATTATTACGTAACCTAGAATTGAAGTAGTTATAATATAATTTAAAAAAAGAAAATAATGAACGTAGCAGATATACATTTGAACATGAATTTTTATGGTCCTGTGATTACATTTTAGCATATTCATATTGGTGTTAGTAACATAATTACATTACATTCATTGGATACACTTCAAACGTGGCATCATGCCTGTAATCCCCGAAGGGGTAGGCAGACGAGTATAGACACACGTAGTTGATACACTTAAATATATATATTACATGTATGTAAAATGTATATTTTCTGTACTCATGACAGCCAAATAGACGCACAATACGGATAAAAGATAAGTATAACTATGTATGAATATCAAAAGTGTATGGTCATATAGCCCTATAAAAAATAAAACATTTTCAATTTAAAATTTATCAACATAACAACATACCGCTTCCCGATATTCTATAAAATTTTGATCAAAATTACTGCTGGTTCAAACTGTACATTCCATACAACATAGTAAGTATTTCTACTCTACACAGCTAGATATAAAATATATACTCTCAATATTAGCTTGAAAAATTTTCCGCTCAATATATAAACACGTCGAGCGCACTTATAAAATTCACCACGCACACAACTCCAGTCAGCGGCCGCGCTCTCAGGCCGACCCCGTAACGGGGCCAACGCCCGCCCGGTCGCCATGTCAAAGAGCGCACCCTCGGGAACCGCGACAACGCCATTTGTCAATTTACCCAACGAAATTGACAAATGGAAACATTGGGTACATTTTCTATGCAAGTTATAAGGCGCTGTGTATTATTAATGTTATTGACGACGTAAAATTTATTATCTACCACGTCAATATATGTGAGCAACTGAAATTTTCGTCATACTTTATAAGTTAAGTGTACACGAACAATAATATTTGCGACATACGTATATACACGTACACATAGGTCAATTACGTCACTAATATTTTTTTTATCGCGACACATTTTCATCGTTCCACTGTTGGAACACGGGTGTCCTCTCAAAATTAAGAGGATTAAGGTCATAGTCCGCCACGCTGGTCAAGTGCGAGTTGGAAGACTAGACGGCTCAGAGATTTTTTTTTTGAGAACTCGAAGGTGTGTAGTTCGCCTTACGATGCCTTCACTGTTATAGGAAATGACGTTCAACCTTAAAACGCACATTTTGTAAATAGACATGCACCAATAATTAATCCCAAGCTTCCGTTGTGAGAGACTCAATTTCAAACCACTAGGCTGATGTCTTTGTTATTAATATATTAGTAACAAACTAAAAATCTTTTATATCATACATAATGTACAATAAAATTCAGTATACCTGTACAGTGCAGTTAGACTTGTTCTTGATGACCGGGCTGTCTTCACCAAAGGCGAGCTTGGCGACGGCGTCTGTGTATGCGGCCTCACCGCCGATGGGTGCATACTCGTGGTTCAAGCCCTTCTTGTGTAGAATTTCTTCTGCCTGCATTAGAATAATAATTGTTTTAAGCATAGCATTACACCTGAAATCGGCTAAGAAATGGGCACATTTCACCAGTCCGATTTACGTTTATCCCCAACCCAGCATGGGGAGTATGGGCATAACCCCTCAGGGGAGGCCTATGTCCAGCAGTGGACTGCAGTAGGCTAATGATAATGATGATCATAGTGATTTATGTTCCACTATGGAATAGGTGGTGAGCCACCATTAGAAACTTCCAATGGTACTACAGGATTTGAACCCAGGACCACTCAGCAGTTACATTTGTAACTGTTCGAACAACAAGACAATCTATGATATCAAAGTTTACAAAAAACATCTCAGTAGCTACATATCAAAATTCGTAAGTACAAGAGTAGACTGACTCATTCAGGGGTATTAATTTTTTGTCTTATTCTTTTATTATTGTATTGTATGTACCCTTTGTCAGTTAGCATTATAGTTAACTTACTCAAATAGATTTGATTTATTCCAAATAGACAAGAAAATTGTTAATTCCATATACTGAAAATGGCAAGTGAGGCTAAATTTTAAATGGCAACATGCAGATTAGCCTTCAGCATCAGCTTATACTCACAAAGAGATCTTAGGCCTCGTGGTGCAAATGTACCATTTAGTAAAAATGATTACCTCATCAAAATCTAATCTCATAATATATAATCACATCAAAATGCAATACTGACCTTTCTAACTGATGGCAGTACAAATGGCTTGCCTTCATCATCTCGGTATGCTCCAACGCCGAGGTTAACTTTTTTAGGGTCTGTGTCCCGTTTGTACGCCTCTGTGATGCCCAAAATGACATCAGGTGGGCCCATTTGCACATTGCTCCACCAGTGGCTTTATGAACAAAAATTTAACACACAAAAATTTAATTTAATAGTAGCTTTTGTCCTTACTTAATGACATATTTTTTCGGGTAGCCTGACTAACTTCAGCTCAGCAGAGGAACTTGTTAAAGTTTATAACAATCCTATTTTCTTTTTTGATATCTTTCTATTTTCACACAGATCTAATCAAGCAGGAAATAATACAGATAAACGAAGGTATATTATGTGTCTTTTCATTCTTGATTCCTACTTCATGATATAATTTCAAGCCAGTTATGTTGTGTCATTGTTTTTTACTTATCAGATTATATACTCTGTTATCATAAAACAAATAAATAAATATCACTTATTCAACATTACACTTTTATCTTTCTGGTGTATCTACAGAGCAACTTGCACTTTAGAAATTAAAAAAAAACAATCAGTATGATCAAGCATATGATTTTTGAACATCATGAACTCATAACTAGGTACAATTTCTTATGTTTAATGAATTTACATTAGTAAACATAATATAGTTATCCTTTAAAATAATCAACATTAATTATTATTAAATAGTAATTTTATTAAATAGTAATTTAATTGGTTTCAAAAAAAAATATTTACTTGTTTTTGCAACATTTTTCATTGCAGCTCCAATGCTATTATTCAGTGTGGTGTTATATAGCCTTCCTCAATAAGTGGACTATTTAACACAACAATATTTTTTTAATTCGAACCAGTAGTTCCTGAGATTAGTGTTGTCAGACAAACTCTTCATCTTTATAATATCAATGTAGATATAGATATTATATAGGTATATAGATATAAATTTTAATAATACAATGAATTTTGAAGTTTCACATGAATGGCCTGCAAATATATTATATACTTGTAAGAGTAGTATAGCACTCATAACAATAATTAAATGATATACTGTATAACGATGATCACTGATATGAATCCACATTTTAATCAAAGTTAGGAAAAAGACTACCCTAAAATTACCATGTTTTATAACTCCTTCAGTCTACCTGCTAACACATTTAGCAATATTTCAAATATTCCAGTGTGCTACACATGTTGTCAGCCAGCACTCACAATACAGACAAACATGGGATCTGCATCGAGCATTACCATTATTGATGTTTTAAAGCAATTTTTATTGTTTTATATTATTCTAATCCACCCTCTTGGTGTCAACATCAACAACATAAGGAGCATTCACACCATAAAATGACTAAAGTTTAATATTTGACATATATACAGATTTTAAAAAACATTTATAGATGGTATGATAATAATGTGTTTTTCCACGCTTTTATAATACAACATTTATATTGCATCAGTTCGTTCCCATGAACTAGATTAGCACAGTGACATCTGGATATTCCGTAAAAATAGAGGCAATTCCGGTAATAGAGGGGGTAGGGGACAAGATACACTAGTTTATTTAATTGCAAATATTATTTTGAGAAGATCATCTAAAAAACTACACACACAGCAGTGGATACACAGAAATATATGATGATACACAGAAATAGATTGTTGTTACTGTTACATAGATTACGTAAAAGTCCAAAAAGCCGGTATATTACCTATTAGCCCTTAATGCCGTACTTCCGACAATTGCTTCAACATTATTGTTTTTAAGCACTTGAACAGTTAATTTTTTTAAAGCTTGAGCCATTTTTATCAACTTAGCGACACTGGCGAATGATTCCGGCTGAATATATGAATTACTTATGAATATTTGGCAGGCGGCAGAATAGGCCCGTATCTCCTATCTCCAGTTCACTGGTAAATAGCATATGTTAGGGTGAACCGCTACCTAATCAAATTTCCTCGTTTAAAACAACTAATCTGTCATGAGTAGCGTGTTACAAAATACATACATACAACATACTAATAACTAACTCTCATAAATAGTTACTGTAAGTGTTATGAAGATATTACAAAACATCGTTAAAATATATTAATTATTCATGGTCGTTAATTATCAATAGTTACTGGTAATAAAAGTAAATGCTATAAAACGAACTGCAGCTTATCATGTTACTGAATAGATTTATTACTGTATATAGGACACGTTGGTGGGTATATTCTACCTAGACTTCTCACATGTTGTAAAGAAGCCTTAAATAAAGTATACAACAACTTTTTACTCTTTTTTTCCGTACTATTTTATCTGTATAAATAATATTTACAGCCAGTTGTATTAATAAATGTAACGTTTTACCCGTTATAATAGTAAAATATTCTGCGAGCAACATTGATGGACATACGTCAGATTTCTGCGTTATGCGTCATCACTGTTACAATGTCGCAGAAAGGTCAAATGTAACGTCAAGAAAGCTCCTAAAATAGGGTTCCTCTAAAAAATAAGGCACGGCTTATAAAATTTATTTATTATTTATTAATTATCCAACCGATTTTTAAATTTGTAGCATTACTTACATGTTTTGCACAAATTGTAGAATCTCACTGACAAAAAATGCTAATGAAATTTCCAATGCACTACTCAAGATTCAGTCGTACAAATAAATTGAAGCCACATTATAATAAGATCGTAAAATAATATAAGTTTAGTTTTCTATGTTGGCTTTTTATGTAAGTACTAGTCATAGATCATCATCACCAATAAATCGTAAAATATAGTTTGTAAACTCTATACCAATGGTTACAAATGCGTTGTTAACAATTTTATTAGTCAGGAATTAGTAGCTCCGAAGGACAAGTTATAACACTAGGCAACGGAAACTAACCATTACATTTTTCAAATTATACCTTAACAACTCAAGTATTGCTTTGTATTGTTTAGCGCCAAAAACAGGTGTAGTAAGTTTAATGTTTGTGGTATGGTTGTTGAAGAAATATTATTTACCTAATCACACCTTTATTTTAGGCTTGCGATGACGAAGTTAGAAAAAAATATCAAACATATACCTGTTTTGAAATGGATAGAATGTTTTCGAAAAATGTGCGTTGCTTCCATAATCTGTCATGTTGTCTTGTTCACATAGTTTAGAGTAATTGCTTTTGTCTATAAAAATATTAAAAATAAAAGTAAAGTAGTAAATCCAACATAAAATTAAATTGATACCTCGTTAGTAGAGTAGTTTCAAACACGACTGTTGATCGCGATGTTCTGGGTTCGACCTCCGGGTTGATTAGTATTGGGTTTTCTAATTTGAAATTCCTAGTAGGAGCTCACAGTTTAGATTTCTGCCCCGTGTATGGCAATAGGCTCATCCCCTATTCCATAAAGGATCGTAATCGTAACTAGTAAAACGTGGGAGTGTTCTACACTCTTCTGTTTACTCATTGCAGAAGATACAGGTAGTTCTACCCTTTTAACTAACAAAAATAATTTGAACTCATTGTAGCTTTAGCATGTAGCCTTGGATTAGTGTGGATATATCCTACTGTTGGTCATTTTATCGGCTTTTATGTATCACTCTCTGTCGATTACAGGAAGATGATTATATCGTACCTCGTCTGGTTCCGACTGAATATTGCGCACTAATATGTCTATCAAATCTTACATGACAATTAAAATTATTTTGAATTAATTTTACACCGTTTGTATTCCTTCAGTTAGTATCTGTAAATTCTGTAATAGGTGAATCCAATATTCAATTTTAACAATACTAGTAAGCACAAAACCAGCCAGTTACACAAACTTTATTTTAATATATTACCAAAAAAATTATAAAAGATATCAACGGATTTTTAAATAATAATAAATTTTTAATTATAAAATAGCTAGGTAAACAAAGATAGAGCTAACGGTAACTTCTTTATTTTATGGAAGAATTTTTTTATACTCTGTATAAATCATTTAAAATTTTCCATGTAAAACGGAGTGGAATAAGTTCTGGGACTATTCTGTGGTCATTCACTTTTTTATATCGCACAATGAGTAATGAAGCTTTTAAATGATCATATTTTAAAAAGAAATACTTCAATACTTTTTGAGTTATCGAGATATAATACATTGACTGTTGAGATAGTGCACATGAAAAGCGCTGTAGTTTAAAAAATAATTAATTCTGTAAAGTACATTTTTGTTCCCATAGAAAGGAATGTAAAATTATTTGTTTTTAATAAGTATGTCGGTAAATATTTTAAATTCTCATTATTTTTGTATTTCTTACTTTATTTGATAGTTCCTCAAGCAATTGGAATAAAATAATAGCCTTAATCAAGATTATGAAATTAATGATTAATTAATAAGAAAGATAAAATTATGAATTGATACTCGTCTGATTTCAAGAATACTACCCTGAACCGGAATGTCAAAATTATTATGACGTTTTTCTTTTCGCACAGAGACAGAAGTGACGAATAGGGTGTTTATTTCGTGTAATTCGTGTAAGATATAATTTAAAAATAAAATATGGCCGCTGAAATTAAACCCGCGCCGAGGACACCTAACGACAGATTCTCTACAACAAAGAAACCGGCACTTTTGAATAAATTAGAGGGATGCACCGACGACGTGAACGCTGCTGTGGTGATACCTGGCGAGGACGGAGTTATTAGCGTTTGTGATGATAAGTACGTGTTTTATGCTCTCTCCTATTCTGTTCCAATATTCGGATACTAAACTTTCGATTGGGTACCGTAAACATTTCAGATATAAATTTGTCGCGTCATCCCACAATGTTTTTTACCGGCTCGTGAACTAATTTCACAACGCCTACTTCAATTAAGTGTATGTGTGTGGTCTCGCTTAAATTTCAAGGACCTGAATATCTGTATATCTGTAAAAGTTTTCTTACGTTATTTACTGGTGGAATATTGTATGTGTCACCTGCCCTAAGTGTTTCTGATGATACATCATTTGGCAGTGTTTTCATTAAAGCAATTGGTGTTGTGATGTTATAAAGGCTATATTCTACACAATACTCAATTTTCCCTTTCTGATATTGTTTTAGTATGTGTTTTATCATATACACCTGAAAACATTGAGTTTAGATTGATTGATAGACAGTGAAGCTTCTGTAACATATCAGATCTCCCTTATATATTGAAAATTATGTATAATTGTTATTGCAATACAATGAAGGTTGTGTACTGTATAGTTTGTGGACTGGAATATATAATACCACTCTATATCTCTTATAGGGTAGGTGAAGACAATAAATTCTTGATATATCCAACCACTATCATGTCCAATACTTTTATATCAGAGATTGCAGTAAATTGTCTCATTTTAATATTTACATATTTTAAATATCAATAGGACAGTACGAGTATGGCTCAAGAGAGATTCAGGGCAGTATTGGCCAAGTATCTGTCAGTATATGCCATCGGGGTGCACATCAATGTTCTACACTCCTGAAACCCGACAGTTGTTTATTGGGCAGGAGAATGGCACTATATCTGAGTTCACATTGGCTCCAGACTGCAATAGAATAAATCCGGTGAGTGATTGTCTTTGTAAATTATATTAGCAGAGAAATGAAGTAATTTTTACTTTCCAATGTTTGATAAGTTTGCCATTACTTCAAAATTTTACAACTGTGATTTTAAAGTCATTGTATTTTTATGGTACACAAGGATTCCTAGCATTTTATTTGTTGTAATTTTAAATTACTATTATCTGCATTCATACAATATTTATAAAGTCTGTAGACTTAACAATGCCTAAAAATAAACTATGTCATTATGAGTGCAAAATATCACATGACCTGTTTCATTATCTTTGTATGTAACACCTTATTTACATAGATACTTGAGTACAATTTCCTGCTCTGTACCGACTTAACATTTCACTAACGAGTTGATTAACATCTCTGAAATGTACCCATTCCGTTTGGTTCATTTGGAACATAATGTTTGCACCACACAAAGAGTAAATGCATGTTAAAATAGCTTATTTAGATATGATTAAAATATAAAAACAAGATAAAATGTATAAGATAGACATAATTCAGATATGCTTATTAAAATAGGTCTGAAAGTGTAATTGTTTGCAGGTTATACATTTATTGTATTCACTGTTCCATTATCATGTAAATGAAAATTTGTAACTACAGGATATTTGTAGAATCAGTGTTGTTTGTGTAATCTGTGTGAAGATTTTTAAGAATTTTATTTATTTATTTTAACACCTTCTTCTGCATGGAGTTGATAGCTGATCGTGAGTAATCAGCCATTGTGATGAAAGGATTAGTCACGATGCTCAGGGTGCGCCGGGCAGTATATGTTCTTACTTGATCAGACATAGTCGCTGCTCAGGGAGGCTCCTTTCATGCACTCCACTTTCGTCACTGTTTACAAATTGTACTGTACAAGGGTGTACTTAATGCCCAGTGGCATTCTCTGCTAGTAAACTCTGGGTAATGGCTTTTACATCATTAATAATACATATTCTCACGACAGGTCCCTTACGGGGTAGGCAGAGAGCAGTGTGCCAAATATCTCTATTCTTGCACACCTGTTGTGCCTCTTCCACGTTATTAACAATAATATGAATTAATAATAATATTAAACGTAACATCACGCCTGTAATCCCCGAAGAGGTAGGCAGAGGAGTGTAGAACACTCCTACGTTTCACCAGTTACG
>DWDU01005271.1:0-10118 GCA_018245575.1 Jemadia suekentonmiller
AGTGCCCGACCCGGGAATCGAACCCAGGACCTCCGGATCGGCAGTCGCACTTGCAACCAACACGACCACGAGGCAGTTAATAGAAAAAGATAGTCTATTAAATCAAAAGAAAATTTGCACGTAATAAGTTCTTTACATGTATGTATATTTTTTAATTAAGAAGTCTGTAATTTTTGACTGCTTTTGTTTTTTCATTTTATTGTAATAACAGTCTCTAACACAATTGTGTATAGATTACGTCGGCATGGTTAAATTGTATGGTATATAGCTCGGCTCATCCATATACGGAATAGTGAGCTTTTTATTATTTCGTAAATATACAGTTAAACAGTTACGAGACATTTAAAATACCTTTAAATTTGTCAGATTTTTGTTCTATCTTGTAAAATAATTAAAGAAGCGAGTTTTATCAGCAATTTTTATTCATTTAGATGGATGAAATATAGGTGCATTTATTAATTAGTAAATGAAAAGGATTAAATCTTAGTTAAACGTTGGCGGTTTAGTCATTAACTTCGGATAGAGAGATAAGAATATTTATAGCAATTTATGTATAAAAGTAAATGGTTGTCTCGCGGGTGTTCCTAAAATATGCATCAGATAGCGATGAAACTTTGTTTAGTTGTTATTGGCACTTGTGTGAGGGTATCCGACAATCATAAATGTAAAATGTACAATCAACATATCACCGCCAGACAATCGGTGCCGTGGACACCATTCCTTGTTAAGATTGCTAACGTCAATCTCATTTATGGTCGTGGCGTAACAAGTTTCAGAAATCCAAAATGACATGTGACGTACAATATTGACGTGAAATTGTTAGCTGTGTTGACCGATATAACGCTTAAATCAATATCGTTAAGTATGATTTCGTTAAATCATTGGTACTTAACAATATATTGGTTGATCATTGTCTTACTAGTCATTATCATGAAGAGTGAGTGGGATGCGTCTGTATAAGTTGTTTAAATGCCTATATCGGTTTTATATAACGGTGCTTGATTGATACCGTTGCGTGATGTAATGAATAAATATAATTATGTAATTAGTAGCATTGAAATGATAGTACATATCCCTGTATATGTTGAATTACAGTGATGGTAGATATGTGAGATAACTAGAAGTGTTTTATTTAATAATCTATTATTTTATTTTACAATAACCATCATTTCAGGTGTTCTTAGCTGAAAATTTATTACTTTCTAAATTATCAATGCCCATATTCATGTTCCTAAAGTGATTTTTATTACAAACATTCATGTCGTAAAATATAAAGGCAGAAATAAAACTACATAGCCATTTCCCGAAATGAAGTCTTTGACAACAAAGGACTGGAAAAACGATCGTGCCCGGGGCTCATAGCGCGTGTTTGCTTTTGTTCCTAAAGCCTACCCAATTTTATGGAAGGGTAGTACTACACTCAAGGTCTCTTTCTATTGCTATTATATTATAACAATATGTTTTTATTACGTTTTATTCCGTTTCGGTCTATTCTAATGTTAATTTAGTCACAGAAAATTGTATCCACATACTCATTTTTTTAATGGTACTCCAAATAGAATCAAAAGTGTATATGACGATAATTGTCACCAAATGAAACGAAAAATACACTGTTAAATGTTTTCTGCACGGGTGTCTGTTTGTTATGACATGTCTATGAAATAAATGTAATATTATCACGCTTGTCGAATTAAGCTAAATATTTAATAAATAATGAGTGACATGTTCTAATGTAACGACGAATGAGAAATTTCACTCAACTCTTTGTTGACGGCAATTTTTGGGGAGCGTGCCGCGTTATTGAATAAGTTTTCGCAATGAACCTTGGCGATAAATTGTGAGCCAAAATCAGACTAAAGGAATCGATATGTAAAGTAGGTTGGTTGGGTCGCAATGTAACGTAGCAATGTAGATGTTGCGTGTTGTGCGTGTTGATGATCGATGGTGTTGCGTGCGTCTTAAATGGTGATAAGGTCGCGCGTACGGTGAGGTTTTGGTGCGGTCCTCGATCGACGCCGGTGTAGCGCTCCGAATTCGCCTTGTCCCTTGCATGCCTCCACCGGTACCTCCGCCTCCGCCGCCTCGCCGCCGCGCCTAGCTAGCAGTGCGCATGCTCAACGCGATTCTCATGCGACCACACTACGTCACAATTTAAAAAGATGTGCGGAACGAATCAGGGGCCATTCGGTTTGTACCTCCTAGCAGCTTAGGTGTCCGTAGATGCATCTAGCGTGAGAGCTTCCGCCGTTTTGCTGCAGTCTCAAACGATCGGTCAGACTGTTATCCAGCCCTATTTAATTGGGCACTCAAAAGGGAGCGCGCGTTAGAATCAGTATCGATCTGAGCGTTTCGTGTGGTCGCTCGTGCACGACGTTCTCTCGGGATATTCGCGTAGCGGTCGCCGTGAGCGCCGGCCTTGCTGCACTGTTTACGCGCCGCGTACATCTATTTCGTTCGCGCGATCATGCTCACTGACGCTTATTGATAATATTATACACGCATCTGCCAGCGCACCTGAGGACTACGTTACTCAGCCACACTTCATATTTGATAGATCTCAGCTACCGAAGGCTAAGGTAAGTAACTCTTATTAAAAGTATATAAACTTGTGAAACTATTAATTTTGCATTGAAACTTTTCTTGGCCACAGTATCGAGCGTTGCGATTGTGTCAAAAAACATATTAATATTTAATCATAATGATAACTAGTAGTTTAATATTAGAAATACTTGTGTAGCAAACAACTTGTGAATAATATGTAGGTATTTGAATATTTCTATTGAGTGTTAGCTAGCCATCTGGTTTATAATTCTAAAGTTAGATTGCAAAATCGTAAACCACAAGGTATTATTAGGTATTTGTGGAGCGACTTGTTCAATGTAATCCACTCGGACATCGAGACGTTTCAATCCGGTTTATCGGTAAAATTTATTTAATGATTCTGTCAAGTGATACTTTTACACCTACACTATGGTTCATGTTCATAAGATTTCGGCATGTAGCTTTCTTAATTTTACTGCGCATGTCTTAGATTCGAGTTTATTTGGCGTGTGGCACCGTCAGGTTGGCCAAATTTTGGAACTGTTGATTTTTGGAAAGCATTTATGAATAATTGTTTTTTTAATTTAGTCTAGAACCTAGAAAACTTTTATTATAATAATTTTAAGTGACAAATGACGAGGTTTTAAAAATGTCTCATTATGTGCTTATTACCATTTAAGCCATTTTATTATTACCGCAATTTGATATTGCGCTAGGAGTGTGTGTATTAATATAGGTATATATGCTGCAAACTTGTTTTTTATTAATGTTTAAATATCATGAAATACTGAACACCATATTATTTACATAATAAAAATGATTGTGCGATAACAGTGTAAATGAAAACGGATGAAACGAATTCATATCTTGGCCACACCGCATAGGTTCAAGTGCATTAGCAAATCAACATTCGCCAGTCGCTATATTTGATTTTTTGGATTCCCACGTTTGATATGAAAAAAAATTCCATCAATTTTTATCACACATCAGAACTTATGTTGAAATGATTATTGATGTAGCCATCCCAATTTTTCAGATAATCAGTACATCCTAATTGATATTAAAATCAATAGATTGACAATATAATATACTTACGACTCTTTTATTTGCGTCACGTTCTTTGAAGGTTTTCCCAGGCAGTTGAACATGTTCCAGATCAATCTAAAAAGTGACTTCTTTGTCTCGTTCTAATGTATTCTGACTAGCTGGAAACATTTTGACGCATTTAGCTTATGCTTTAATAAAACAATATCTTATATCATGTATAATTTAGGTGTGTAAAGTTGCTATGAAATTTTTAACATGTTTTTACAAGTAGAGTAAGTCGCAGTTAGATTATTCCTATAGAATTATCAGTACTATATTTCCTGTTATATCTTTCGTTGTACGGGATTATTTCCAATCGCATAATGGCGGTGATAGCGTCGGCAAAAGCAACAAATGGCGGCACCAATCACAATAACTATGATTATCCCGAAATAAAGCACCTACCTACGCTGTCTACTACCGAGTATTGCTTATAGATATAATATCTAGCCACTATTTGCCAACAGACGATGTTCTTATATTTATTTGCGAAATATTACATTGTTACATGTATAACACTTGATATTCACAAGAAACGCAAACGGAAACAACGGAACATTCTGTTTGTTTGTAAGGGTTAATTTAAAACAGTATATTTCAAATTTTCCTCAATATTATTGTATGATATGCACAGAAGTATAACTCCTGTTGATAGTGCGGTTTTGAGTTGCTATTCTAAATGTACCTACTCATTTTTATCTTAATTTTTTGCCAAATTAACGACATTTGTTTTTGAAGTCCGTTAGATTGCTCTTGATCCGTTCCGGCGATTCAGTATTATTACTTTAACTTTAATGTCACTGACAATTAGTAGGTAACAGATGCACCAAAATATTATTTGAATAACATGCCCGGAAATAAAAGTAGAATAAAGAATGTGGACAATCGTTAATCATAGTAATTTTGTCACAATCAAAACCTGTTTGGGTAAAAATTTGTGGAACCAACAAGTAAATTATGTATCTACGTAATTCACTTTGTGCATAATTAAATTCATTACCGTTTAACTGTTATGTTGGATAGAATTTATTTAATAATTTACCAGCTCGTATGCGATTATAAAAATACATATATAACGGTTTTATTTGAAAATAACATTTTACGGTCATGTTTAAAAATTATATTAGGTTTACTAGTACGAAGTTAGCTCGATAAAAGACCTCGAATCAAGGCGACGGAGGAAATTTTAAATCGGTTTAAATCTGAGAAATACTCTCCTGACAATATTTCTATAAGCTTCTTACTAGCGCCGCAAGGAAGACCATTTAGGTACGTGATTTGGTCGTGTGATATCTGATTTAATGAAAGTAGCTGTTATTGCTCATATCTCTTACGCTGTTGCTATGAGAGTATTATGGTCCACGAAGACTAAATAATCGATTATTGAGAATAATAAAACTAGTATATTTTACTCAAGTTCGCACTTTGATATTATGTCGTAAAGCTGTGTAGCTTTATAACTAAATAGTGCTATCCAAATTTACGAATCGTAACGGCCCAATAGGCTTACGATAAAGAGGCTTTTAAAATGATGGACCGCTTTGAATAAGTTATATTGAAATGGGTAATTTCTTCAGGCGATAGCATTATGCGGAAAAACAGTAGGTACTGGATTCGGTGAAACGTAAGACGTACTCATAAGTACCTACCTATAAAAATTATAGTAATATTTTCTTTTCTGTTACGATTATTTATAAAGTACGTACAGCTAACACGGGAATACAGATCGTGACCTATTATTGAGACCCCGCAGCCTTTTGAATTTTTTTGTATCCGATCTCAAATAGCAGTAGCATAAATGCCTGATTTTACTCGCATATGTATTGCTAATCAACAGACACAATTGTAATTCCTCGTGTAATAACTAGTTTCTACTTATCACACTAAGACGACAGCATTTAGTAATAGAAATAGTAGCATCAGTTTTACCTATTACGGAGGCAAACTATGGATGGATGGATATAGGGTTCTCGTTTGAATGTTCAGAATGATCAGTTTTAATACAACTATGTTATATTAACCATATTTAGATAATTAATTGTTAAATATTAAATTTCATTTTAGTATTTAATTTTCTTCAACGTATTTAAAAAATATACCGTAAGTCGTACTTGAAAGCATTTTTCCACCCTCACCCTTTTTATTATTACCCTCTCTTGGTGTGAATGCTTTGCTGGGGTAACTTATTATATTACTACGTAGAGACGCAATAATATGCTCGTGTCATCTCACATTGTGTATAATATGAACAACATACTTGATGCGTTAAAATATTATTATTTAGTAGGTACGACTGCCTCGTTTGTCGTGTTGGTTGCAAGTGCGACTGCCGTTCGGGAGGCCCTGGGTTCGATTCCCGGGTCGGACACTACAAAAATTTTCTAATTTACATTTTCTAGTAGTGGCTCGGAGTCTGGATATGTGCCCGATGCATAAGCTCACCACCTATTCCGTAGTGGGACATAAACGTAACTGGTGAAACGTGGGAATGTTCTACATTCCTCTACCTACCTCTTCGGGGATTACAGGCGTGATGTTACGTTTATAATAAGAATAATATTCTAAGAGGGCGTAGTATCTAGACTTTTTCCAGTTCGTTGCAGGGTGCTGTAAATAATTATTTTTTTTCTTTTTAACATATTGTATATTTTACCCCAGCATCCTCTGAACAAGTTAGCCGCCCTAAGCATACCATTCTATATCATTACACGCACACGTTACAGACACACACACACACACACGCACATTTGTAGATTGCATATTGTGCGTGCTGTAGGTATTCAAGTAGGTCCCCAGTTTGTGTCCGTTTAATACTACATATTACTGGCACGATTTTGTGTATATGGTAACCTATTTTGACCAAAATAGCAAGTAACAGTAACAAAAAAGTTATGTAATTGAACAAATTAAAAGAAATTTTTCCGAAGTAAGTAATAAAAAAGAAATTAAATTTGTGTGAAGAAAGCGTGTTTCGACTTACTATTTTAATACTTTATAAGAAATATATTTAAAAATAATTGTTCATTGCAATTCTGCTTTAGTCGTATTTTGAAATAAGTTTCGATCTTTGTTATTTTCTTCACTTATTGTTTCATGTGTCTTAGGTTTAGGTTTTTCGTCACTGCATAGCAATCCAAAATAATAATGATAAATCTGCATTTCAATATAAAATGACAGTACGTTAAACGATTTCCGATATATTTTATGTGGGACAGTTCTGCCTTATTTTTCTTCCTTCCTCTATATTTTCTTGGAAAATGTAATATCGTCTTTTTGGTATATTTTCTGATGTTACTAACTACGATCGCTCTAATCAATTTTTCTATAAAAATGTATTATATACTTTAGTTTATTTATATATTAATATTTACTATTGGCAAAGTACATTTACATATTTACATACTATTGTTATATTGTATAATGAATTAACAAAAAACAATGAGAAATATAGCTGTATTCATCAATTTGACAGTTTGTCCGCGTGAATGTCTCAATTTGTCAATCTGTCAGCGGTAATTGTCAGCCATTGACAAACGGCGGCGATCGAGTGATTGCGCACGCGCCACTTGCTTATGAATCTTTTGATTATCTGTACATTGTGTCGCGTGCGCAAGTTACCTTAAAGCAACTCGCTTTAGATTTTCTGAATTAACTTTCCTTGCCAATTTCTGTCGCTATCTGTTGTAAGGATTCGATGATTATTTGTATTTGAATACTTTGTTTTACGCGGTACGTTTGTGGAATATAAGAGTGACGTGTAAAATATATTTATCGTATGGAAAATACGATGTGTATTCAACAAAAATATATCGCAAAGCTACCTTATTAAAGCAAAGTAAATAATTTCTCGTGATATCAAGATACAAAGTATTTCGTTGTCTAAAAATTATTTTATAGTATTAAAAGTGAATTTGTTCAGAATTGCAAAAGATGATAAAATGCGGTTCTTACTCGCGTGTGTACCTACCTACCGTCTCTAATGGCATTTTAAGTTAATTTTTGTTGTCCAATGCTAGTCAATGTTAACGTTTTAGATCTCTCCCCACCTTCCCATAAATGTTCCAGACGTTACTACAATTAAATATAATACTGCAACAATCTGAAACATAATACATTCATACAATTACCAGTTTATTAAAAAGTAATTCATCTCTCATCAATTGTTCGGTGTTAAAAACTAACAATAACCCATTTGGGATCGATTCAAAAAAACATTTACGGTATATTATTTGCCAAACCACAACGAGGCGACTATGAGGAAAAATGAATCGTTTCGAAAGTCAAATGAAAATCGATCGTGTGTACCTAAGTGCAATAACACGACAGAAATGTCTTTCAATATGAATCGAGACAAAAAGAGACGTAACATAACATTTAATTTAAATTTGTGAAAGAGCCATTCTGTTTGGTACAACAGCAAATATTGAATGTATTGTGTTGCCTGGTCGCCGTTTGTTGTGTTATGTGTATTATGAAAAACTGCTAGACGTGTCTGGCATTAGACGTTTTGTTGATACATTCAATGTAACTTATGATAAATACCGGGTCGACGACTTTCGAGTTGCAGCTGAGCTGACAATACGACAGACTGTAATTATTTCGAGTCTGAACATTTAGAACATGTTTTAATCGGGTTTTATAAAATGACCCGGTTTTTCATCACAGGCTTTTTTGCTAAATATAAACGCAGGCTTGTTTAACATTTGTTAGTTTTAAACATAAGATGTTATTAGCGTTTCAAAAAATTGATTTTCTAGTATTTCAGATTTCAACTTCCCACTTTTGGGGTCTCAGCTTTGAAAGATAGCATGCATCTCATGTTTTATAAAATGTTTTTGTGAGATAGAAAATGTTTAATGTCACAAAACTCACAAGATCATCGATTAATAGCTATAGATGCAAGAAACAACAGAAGAAAATCGTCGCATGTTCGATTTTTCGCTTTTTCTCTTCTTAGTCGATACACACTGTCAGAGTCGCCGAAGGAGTTTACCATTTTTACCATTCGCTGTCATTCTTAGCGGACTGTCGTCATCCTGGAACATTTACAAATGAATTATGTTTTCTAACGCGGCTGCATCTGCATATCAACACTTCCGTTTCGTACCAACAATGTTGTTCTATCTGATATCATATTTAGAATAATAAAAGGGCTGATGAAATTAATAATAATAATTAAAATCGTAAGTAAATATTACACAATGGTATGTATTTTACGAAAACGTAATCCCCGAAGAATTAGGCAGTGGAGTATAGTACGCTCCCACTTTTCACCAGTTACGTTAGCGTCCCATTGTGGAATAGGTGGAGAGCCTATTGGCATACACCGGGCACAAAACCAGACTCCAAGTTGTTATTTTAAAGTTTTACCTAAAAAATAAAAGTTACGAAAGTTCAATATATCTCTGGCTCAGGATTTGAACCCAGAACCTCTCGGTAAACCAACTCAAAACCCCAACTAACGAGGTGGCTTATTACGGTAAACAGACATTAAAATTACGTAAGACGCAAGTACGAAATAGTATTAAAATACAGTCTATTAACACACGAAATGTAACAATCAGAGTTAATCAAACATGAAATAACAGTTTCATAGACAATGAACATCACACCGCTTGCGTCACAATGCGTCTATTGACCGTACCTTCACACAAAACCAACGGCGAATTCGTCACGAATTTCGCAATAGTATATTGTGTTTAAAGAAAAAAAAGTCTAGTAAATCTCCACTCATAGACGCTCATTACAAAAGGTTTCACCACCAAAGCGTCACGTCTCACGATCGAATGAAAATAATATTTACACGGAATCAATAAGACTAAAAGTGTCGTTACCAAACGCTTATCGCTTGTTGCATAAACGTTGTCACAGACGGAGCTATAATATATATTAGGAGCAAGGCGTGTTGTGATATATTGCAATATATTTTCTACGGTATCGTTCGAGCGACCACAGACATAGCTATAATATATATCTTTCTAGTGTCGTTAAAATATGTGAATAGATATAGTAAAGCATAATGACCGCGAATAAATGTAATGTAGCTAGTTCCCGTCTGTGGTAGTTTGCTAAAATGTAACTTATAAAACAGTATATTAATATATATTATATCTTCATATGTGAGGATTTTAAGTGTTGATTAAGTGTGAAATAGTTGATAAATAATGCCAAGTAGCCTTTGTGGAAATTTCACTGCGTAGTTGTCTTTGTTCTGTTGACCGTTTAGTGCACCGTTGACGCACATTCGGTTCTCGGTTCGATTCCGGAGACAGATGTTTGAAGGATTTAAATATATGATTGTGATTTATGTTCGGTGTGTTACATTTTTGTATATAAATTTACTTAGCTCAATGTGTAAGATCAAAGTGAGTACTGGGATTTAAGTGTATTTAGCAATATAGTTACGTTTGCATTGCAATAGGTTCACCACCTATTCCATAGTGGGACGTAAACGTAACTGGTGAAACGTGGGAGTGTTCTACACTCCTCTG
>DWDU01005272.1:0-10117 GCA_018245575.1 Jemadia suekentonmiller
GTCCCACTATGGAATAGGTGGTGAGCCTATTGCCATGCATCGGGCACATATCCAGACTCCGAGCCACTACTAGAAAAATACTAAATTAGAACATTTTTGTAGTACATTTTTGTAGAACATGTATAGACACCTTCCTTAAAATTGCATGCATCAACATTGCAACACAAATATGTGTTACCAGTAAGTTTCTTAAAAACCGTCAAAACAAAAATTAGAAGACTGAAAACTAAGTTCAGTCACTGCTGGGCTGGAAAACCAATTATCCCATTAATCACAGCCAATAACATAAAATAATATTAATTAATAACTCAAAAATTCATTGTCACAAAACTTTTACAGGTACACGTTTCCGACCACTCTCACTTGATATACCAAAGCCCCTGTTTCCTATCGCTGGTCTGCCTCTAATCCAGCACCATATAGCAGCATGTACGGAACTGGAAGATTGCAAGGAAATACTGATAATAGGGTCATATACCAGTACATTGATGTCACAGTTTGTGATAGACATGCAGAAAGAGTACCATATTATTATAAGGTTAGTTGATATATTCATTTCTTCTTCAATAAAATGAACTTTCTTTTTCAAGAAAAATACAAAAATAAAACTAATTTAATGCTGGCAACACACTGGCAACTTTTCGTGTATGGTCTATAGGTAATGATAACCATGTATCATCAGATCTCTCTTCCTGTTTATCAGGTTAAATAAATATATAAAGGAAAAAAAGGGTTTAGTCGAGGATTGTACCTAATATTATCTATACCATTTTAGTTGCAATACTGTCAATTTTCGGTTGTAGATATCTTCAGGAGTTCACACCACTTGGAACAGGAGGTGGTCTCTACCACTTCAGAGATCAAATTCGTGCTGGTAACCCTACAGCATTTTTCCTGCTCAATGGTGATGTGTGTGCTGACTTTCCATTGGCAGAACTGTATTCTTTCCATGAAGAGAAGCCACAAGCCTTAGTAAGTGTAATCTACATTATGTAAGAATATACATTATCCTTGCAAAACATTTTGGCTACCAAAGGATATATTTAAAGAAAAATGCAGGTATTATTAATTTTTCGCATTATTGTATTCCATACCTTATATTCCAAGTAAAGATAGCTACAACACAAACTATGCTACTTTTATTACATATTTATATGTACACATAATTGTTGAAGTGAATATCAATTAATAATTATTTTAATTATCATATATTTGTCTCCAACTTGATCACAATTATTTTCACAAATAACTAATTAGGGTTATTTACACAAATAGTCTGAACATCTGAAATGAGTCCAGTCACCACCATTAGTCAAAAGCTTGCCTTGTTAAAACCTAACACATATAAAATCATAAAAAAATACACAGAGGCTTTATTTTGCTGTTAGGTACACACAAAGATTTGAACCCATGAAAAGCGATTTGACAACCTGTATAACACTATGCTATTATTTCATAAAACTGTCTCAAGCCGTATCATTCTGAGAGCAGACCTGTATCCAATAGAAGGGTGATAACAGTTTATGATGATGAAAATCATTATTGAACGGGTTGTCTTGAATAATAATGAAATGTTATATGTATCATAAGGCTTTGTGATATGTTTTCAGGTCACAATAATGGGCACTGAGGCGACTCGCCAGCAGGCCGTCCACTATGGATGTATGGTGCACGATATTAGTACCAAAGCAGTGACACATTATGTGGAGAAGCCCAATTCATATGTGTCGACTCTGATCAACTGTGGGGTGTACGTGTGCTCGTTAAACGTGTTCCACACTTTGGCGGACGCGTTTCAAAGGAAACAGGACATATATTACAGGTAAACGAATAAATTGCATTATAAAAATGCTGTATCTTATGATATAAATGCTTTATCAGCCCACGAATGGTGGCAAGTGCGACTGCTGATCGAGAGTTCTTGGGTTTAAATTCCAAATTTGTAATTGCTGAATTTTTCTAACTTAATTTTGCTAGTGGTGGCTTGGAGTCTAGATTTGTGGACAGTGTATGACAATAGGTTAGTCCCCTTATCTATAGTGGGCTTTTATTGTAATTAGTGAAATGTGTGAGTGTACTACACTACTCTGACTTGCTCTTCAGGGAGTACAGGTGTGATGTAACATGCAGTATTTGTTATTACATTTATAAATGTTTCTGGTCATTTTGAACAATGTTTCCAAACTTCACCTAACAAAACTTCAAAGCCTACCAAAAATTGGCTTAAAAACTTGTGAAGATTATTAAAAGAAAGTTGTATTAATCATTAACGACAATATATGTACATTACATTTTTTCATTATATTTAGCGGCCAGAGTAATCCAGGGTACATGTCGTGGGAGCAAGATGTGATAGCACCCCTTGCTGGCACAAACAAGTTGTATGCATTACAGGTACCTACTGAATTATAACTCTCTTTTGTCTCTCTATTATTTTCCCTTTTTTCACATCCCATGCAGAACTGAAAGAATACATTCAACAATACCTTATTAAATAGTACTTAACTATGAATTTAAGTTAATTTCACTTTTATTCATTTTCTAAATTGTTCATCTATTTCGCTTTTCGTTTTTATTTTAATATGTTATGCTTATAGCCATGTCATCGGGGGCAGAATAAACTTTTATTTCTTCCTACTGGAAATGTGAATTTCTTTTTGCAGGTTAGGAATTGGTGGTCACAAGTGAAAACAGCTGGGTCGGCAATATATGCAAACAGACATTACTTGGAGCTTCAGAAGGAGATACCCGAACCGACTCCATACCACGTTATTCCCCACGTGTACGTACACCCCACTGCCGTGGTGGACAGCACTGCCGTGGTAAGATAACTGAACACAGTGGCAAGAGATGATGCTCCAGCGGAAAGAGAACTGTCGTTGACAAATATGCTAATTCTTTTCACAGTAGTAGAAAGTATTCTTCAAGTATCAAAATCATCGAAAGTGCATTTTGTTTGATTAGTAACATTACATGTTTTATTCTTATTCAATTCAATGAATCATATATCTCATCAGAGGTAACAACTCAACTGGCACTGAACTGGTGGCAGAATTTCAAGTGACTATATGACATGGAGAAATTTGTTAACTGTATTTTTATTACTGTCTTGTCACGATTGTACTTGATGATGGCCCATGACCATAATTTGAATTTCCATTATGTTTAATTAAGAATTTTCATTCTAAAACGACCTTCATATGCAGCAGTAAATGGATCCGAACGTAGGTGACAATAGTACAGGGTCACTATATATCGGAGTGTCGCGCGCAGATCGGCCCCAACGTGTCGCTGGGCGCGGGCGTGTCCGTGCGCGCCGGCGTGCGCATCAAGGAGTCCATCGTGCTGAGCCACGCCACCGTGCGCGAGCACGCGCTCGTCATGTACGCCGTGGGTACGTGGCGGGCGTGCGTGTGTGTGTGCGCGGGCGTGCGTCTGTGTGCGCGGGCGTGCACGTGTGTGCGCGGGCGTGCGCGTGTGTGCGCGCGGGCGTGCGCGTGTGTGCGCGCGGGCGTGCGCGTGTGTGCGCGCGGGCGTGCGCGTGTGTGCGCGCGGACGGACTAACGATGAACCGTACCAATTGTTCGCAGTGGGCCAAGAGGCGTCAGTGGGCGAGTGGTCGCGGGTAGAGGGCACTCCGTCAGACCCGGATCCTAACAAGCCGTTCGCTAAGATGGACAACAAGCCGCTGTTCAACAGCGATGGTAGATTGAACCCCTCAATTACCATTCTGGGTAAGTGACTAGCGATTTAATGATATAACTGTGGCTTGTTGGTAGTTAGCTCACACATGTTTTATCGACATATCTCACATATAATAGTCCGTGATAGTCTGCAGTCCAAGGAATGATCTGTATATTTTCAAGATGAACAACAAAAACACTATTTAATTTAATATAAAGGAAAGGTCAATACAATCATATTGTGTGGAACATTTGGAAACATCTCGAAATTTGGGCTGCGTTCTTTTGTAGGATTTTGTATTACGACTTTAATTGCTTTTTATAATAATATGCACATACAAAATAATAGGGTGTTATTCAGTATGAACAAATCCTACCCCGTTTTAATGTCATATCTTTCTGCCGCACAGGTGCTGGGGTGGTGGTTCCAGCCGAGACCATACTGCTCAACTCGATCGTCCTGCCGCACAAGCATCTCACTAGGAGTTTCAAACATGAAATCATATTATAACGCCCATGTTTGTTTCTGTCGAGACTTGTTTTATGTACGTACAGAGAACGATGTACGTACATATATGTTGTGTACCAAAAGAATTTAAAGATAAATTTTGTATTTTTGTAATTAATGATATTCCGATGAAACAATGTTATGTCCTAAACCTTGACTGTATGGGGTAGGTACTTACAGATTCTTATTAATACTTTTATTTTTATTAAAAAAAATAGCTCTTAAGTTGATGCAAGCATGGACATTAATTTGAACAATTTCTACAGCCCTCTGAATGTTTATATTTTTAAAACTGACTCGTAAGTATTTTTTAACGAGTCAGTTAAGAACACCTGTTAGTTTACTAACAGTACTATGAAATGTATTTAAGTGGACAGTTTATGTTTTATTAACAAAGTCTTAGCATAGTTATAAATCACGTGTCCAGACGCTGAGTTCGTTGATGGTAATAGGCGCTGGAGAAGTAGACTCAATTATCTTGACCAAGTAGGTCATACACTGGCGTGGGTGAGTCAGAATTCTCCAATTCCGGTATCCATGTATGACGAATGTAAAAGAACCCCATCATCTCTCTAAGGGTAGGGGTAGTTGGCACTGTCCTCTCAGATTATCCCGTAGGTTCCTGATGTGATGATACTGCAAGATCAGTGGCATCCATTTTAATCAATTTCTGCCGCAAAACTGCGTTGGAGTATTGTGTGCTGGCGGCAAATATCTTTGCAACAGACATCGAGTAGAATTTCAACGTTACCTTATAATGTATTAGGTCACCTAATATATTAGGTCAATACATTCTAGTCACTTAATACAATATAGGGAAACATCTGCTATAATTATCAATTTGTTTATTTTAAATCTAGAAGCGTATCAATTAAGGTTTTTTACAACTGAACGAGGAAATATTATTATTAATAAAATGTTTAAATAATATTGTGTTACAATGTAATATAATTTAACTTTGTTCAAGATGATATGTATTGTATATAATTGTACATTGATATAAGCGAGCTTTAAGTAGCCGTTGAACTTATTTGAAGATTTAAATATATTAATGAAGCTTAAGAAATGTCTTTGTTTCATTTTTTTTCTCACATTTTTATAATTCAACCGTTAAATAAATGACATTCTCATAATATTTTATACCTAGCTCCTGTTAAACTCTAATCCCAAATGGGTAACGTCTGATCGGATTATTCAGTTTTTGAATCTGTGTCAATAAAATGGTAGAGGTTAGCGGTTATGCGCGGCACACGCAAGATTTACTTATTAACACTTAGTACAAATCTTAAAAAAATAGATTTACGTATATAATAATAATAATAAGATCTTGGCACATCTCCACACGCGTCCATCTTATCCCAAAGTAAGCGTCAAGAGAGGTTGTGGTACGGTAACCAGACGGCTGATAAACTATACCTATATATAAATATTAATATATTTATACTGATTTAGATATTTTTACTCCCGGACACAACGAATATTTTTGCTTGTCACGCAAATATTTATTCTGGGTGGGAATCGTAGTCATTACCCGTGGCGCAGCAGCCAGCCTAACTAACCTGAAACAATGGGCCAGTCAAATTGTTATCAAAGTTTTATTGAGGTTAGCACATGGCAGATTTAACTTCAATATTTTTTATGTTTTCTTCTATAATACTGATAATATAATCGGCAACGCAGAGGAAGTCGGATATCAACTAGTTTACAATAAAAATAGAAGTGATTACTACCTACAATACCAATACTTGTCGTTGGCTGAGTATGTATGCGCCATAGTCATTATACTTAATGAATAAACAAACAATAATACTCTCATGATTTATAACTCACCAGTGTTAGACAAGTAGGTCTGATATACATTTAATTTTAAACAGGAAAGCATATTTATTATAAATATATAATTAATGAACATTTATGAACAAAACAATATAATGACCCGCCTCGTTGGTCAAGTGGTTGCAAACGCGACTGATTTACAAGAGGTCCTGGGTTCGAAACCGGGATAGGTACTGTCGGATATTTTAACATACCTCCCTATTTCATGGTGGAACATTAATAAAACTGGTACAACATAGGATTGTACAGATTATACTGCACCCCTGTGCCTTCCTCTTTTCTGATTACAGGCATGATGTTACGTGTTACAATATAATGAAACACACAATTTGATAGCGAGAAGTCGCTCCAAACAGAAGTAGAGTAAAAAAACGGTAAAAAAAAGTTAGGAAACAATAAAACACCGCAATCCGGTTGATAGCCAATGTTTATCAACAGACCAATGTTAATGAATGCACATGACACATTACTGTACGTTCAAGAAATAACAGCGCAACCTTTTAGAATTGATAAAGTAGGTGCCATGTTACCTAATGCTGGCGTATTGAACAATGCGTTTTGTATCTGTTATCGTAGAAAAAGAAAACGGAAAACCATTACGATAGATAGGTAAAATGGTTGACCAAACACGTAATAAGTGAATTAAGGTGTGAATGAGTAACAACGCATTTAGACGTTATTTCGAAAGTAACTTTTTATTTTGTCATTTTTTATTCACCATTTGATGTGTGCCATTACTTAATAAAAAAAACAACTGTTTCTTGATGAGAATTCCATCGTGTACGGTATGAAACATTTTAGACTTTTCGCGTATCTCCATACGTTTATATACCAATGTAAACTATTAATAAAATAGACAATACACAAATTTTCTGCAATATTTCTGCACTAATTATTTCAAGTAAAATGAAACAAATTTTGCGCTGCAAATCTCTTCATGGCTTATTAACAATAAACAAGAGTTTAAACCAATTCGATTTTACAATTTGATACGACTTAATCGTACCCAATCGATCAATTTTATTTACTAAGATCGATAAATTCCTAGTACATTCATAATAAAACTACTATGTTCACCGTCAAAAAACCTTTGCCGCGCACATTTTTTTCGTAATTGGAAGTGCTGTCATCTGTTTGGTACAAAAAAATGCGCTACACTGTAAACAGACGAATGGATTTACGATCTGAGCGAACATCTACCGCCAAGTCAGTCAGATAGAAGACGCTGCAGTGTCTGGATTAACACCGCTCCATGTGACACAATTGTGAATTTAAAAATAATGAACTTTTTATTATCGAAATTCATGTGGCAGAATGGGACGCGAATCAATCAATATTTATTTGCTATCATCAGTAAGTTGTTTTTTTATTTATTTATTGACAGGTTCAAAAAATTAATTAACTCCGTTATTTTGATTACAATGTTTTTTTATATATTTAGAACTAATACTGAATTTATTTTTGTGTGTATATTATCATTATTAATAAATTTTATGCAAATTAATTACACATTTTAAACAATAAATTAACGAGATAGAATGTCACAGAATCTATTGCACAAAATTATGGAAACGGGTAGCAGTGACATTTACCTAATATAGAAAACAAGAGATAAAGTCGTATAGTAGATATACATATGTATAATGTATATTACTATAAATTATTACAAGCTAAATGAAAAAATATATGATTACATGTTGAGTACAATTGTGTAAATAAACGCTGAAACATATGTAATTGATCCGAGTGCTTTTAAAATCCTCGTAATGTATAGTTTCCTTATTGTGCCGAAATTATTTTTGGATACGTACGTACCTAGACGGTAAAAATGTTTTTGTGTTGTAATATTTTAACAAAGGATTAATACAAACTCGTTTTTTTCGGTTAATTATAATTAATATTTCTCATGAGGATCAAGATACATACGCAAGTTTTTATTGAGTTTTTAAAATTAATATTCTTACAGCATAAATAGGTACATACGCATAATAAATTAAAATTTCGAGATTTTATTAAAATCATAACTGAAATACCTACTCAGAAACGTAAATATGTATAATCTTATGATATACTCGTAAATAATTCTGTTAAAGAAAAGGTCCACGACAGGTGAAATTTTTCTTTAATTAAACATTTAATCAGCACTTAACCAACGCGCCTTGGCTTGAGGCTCCAACCGGATGCGTCCCAACCGCACTTCTTTTTGTTAACAAAAATAAACCATGAAATTTATGTGATCACTGCATTTGATAAACGAGTAACATTTCTGTGATAGGTATTAATACATTCATCTAGACAATAATTACTGATTAACAACGTAGGTGCCGCAATCCTTTCACATATCGTTCAGAAGTACTGGACGGTCTACAGTATGAAATTCAAGTTGCTTACGAATCCTATGACATGTCCCACTTCATAACGCTTGAAGATAGCCTATGATATAGGAGATGAAATAACTTCGACTCCGAGAGAAGACTGGCTCTGACGGGAATTTTGTGAATGTTATTAAAATGAAAAACTACTGTAACCTAAATGTACTGGAAGCACTACGATTGTTTAGTCGGCAGGATAAAAATAACTTAGGGCAATTTCACACACGCTTACACTAACTCAAACACGGTGCAATGCTATTTAAACAGCTGGCAAATTGTATATTCAGGTACAGATTTTGTATTTATCGGCAATTTTACTTCCATACATAGAACAAATTAAATGTTACTTCGCATATAACATATGACCTGGATGAGAATCGAAGATAACGCCCGGCTCGGCAATCACCCGACTGCTGCTGAGCGATAAATGATTTTAAACGTTAACAATTAAAAATTCCAAACTTTCGTTTCCAAATTTAAAAAAATAACAATTGATTCATTTTAAAAATCGAACAGTACCAGTGCCTTTATTTTGTACGTTATAATTTCGAACCAATCGCATTAGTTCTACGTCCGGTTTTGTTGACACAGCGATGTAAAGAATCTTGAACGAGCACAGAGGCCTTGAGTGATTTGCATATGTTTATGTCTACACACGCAAGCAGTTCGTTCGCCTTCCAGAGGGGATTGTGGTGTAAAAATAAAGGTGGATCTTACATGAGTCGCACAGGTGTACCTGTGATCCCTTGAATGGTACCAGTTATTGTTCCTTTTTTGAAGCCTCCACAGATAATTAAAAACGATATCTTGTTTTTGATGTCAGAACGACACATTATAATATTTTTTTTTATTTGATGTCTTTATTTTATTTTATTATTCTTTATTTAACTGTTTTAATATTTCTTCAATTAACTGTCAGAATTATTTAGATTATTTATTTAATATTATTCATTCAATATTTCCTGCTACTCTGTTGACATAATCCTTCTACCGCTTTTGTGGTCCTGCTACCTTTATTAATTTACAATGTTACCCAGTGTCTCGGTGAATTTAAATTATTATTAGTATAAACTAAATTAATTAATTAATTAAAATTATTATTATTTAGTTTTATCTGATATCGTCTGCAACATCATCATTCTCGTGTTTGCAGAGATATTATGATGATCAGCGACATCTCAATCTTCGTATAGCATCAAAATATTTAGATTTCACTATTTCTAGGTACATCTGTTTCGGTCTCATCTTTCAAGTTATATTACTTCACACATTTAATTAATGACATTAAACAATGTTTACTGACTGAAAGAAATTCCAATATACGATATAATCAAACTATATCAGTTTTAATAACGCAGTTGCATCTTCAGCAAGACTTTTATTCTTTGGTTTTTATATTATTAGTTATATCTGTAACAAAACTTTTTTTATTATAAGGAATGAAGAATTATATAGGCTAACGGAATCCTTGCAGAAAATTAGAACACACGGACAAGTTTAGCTATTTCGGTACAACGTTTTTGCGTCAGAATGCGAAGGAGTGGAACTCCTGCCGGCGTCTATTTTTCCAGATTAGTATAACCTGGAATTATTCAAGACAAGAGTGAATAGGGACTGTCTCTGCGAGCATGCCACATCCCAGGGTGCTTCTCGTTTTCCAGCAGGTCAGATAGAGGCCAATTATGAGCCTATTGCTAAATAATAACAAAAAACGTGAC
>DWDU01005273.1:0-10116 GCA_018245575.1 Jemadia suekentonmiller
TGTCGACCGCGTTGTCGACCAAGGAGCGGGACTGGCCTTCATCGTATATCCTGAAGTTGTAACTAGATTACCGGTTTCTCCTCTTTGGTCAATACTCTTCTTTTTAATGTTACTGACACTGGGCCTGGATTCTCAGGTACAAAAGTTTCTTGACTATTCATAGAAGTGTAATTAAACATTATTTAATAACAACACATCATTTAATACTATTTCAGTTTGCACTCATGGAAACAGTTACTACGGCCATTCTCGATAGATTCCCCAATTTCCGTCAAAGAAAGGGATGGGTTGTGTTTTCTGTAGCCGTATTTGGATATCTTGGCGGACTAATTTTCACTACCAATGTAAGCATTCCCAAAATTATCAATAATTTTTGACTTTCAACATTTAATTTTATGACACAATTAAAACAATTAATTTCTTCCAGAGTGGCATGTACTGGCTTCAACTAATGGACAAATACGCTGCAAATTGGTCGGTGTTGATAATTGCTATAGGTGAATGCATACTAATTGCTTGGATATACGGCGCCGAAAAGTTCTGCCGTGATATCCAACGAATGATCGGCAACCAATCCAAACTGTGGGTGTTCTTCTGGAGTGCCATGTGGCGCGTCATCACACCGGCTGCTTTAGTTGTGAGTGTATAGAAGTTTAGTAACTTAGACATATGGCTATTTTTATCGCCTTCTGCTAATTATATGCTAATTGTTTCAGTTTATTCTCGTTTTTAACTGGATCGAGTACAAGCCCGCGTCTTACGGTCATTACGTTTACCCGATGTGGGCTGACGCGGTCGGCTGGACTCTCGGCGTTTTGCCAGTTGTCGTCGTGGTTCTGATGGCCATTGATCAGATTTGCAGTGGTCCAGATGAACTCACTATCATGGAGGTTAGAAAATTGTTTATAAACATAAATAATGGATTCCTTTGTTCAGGTTTAAAAATAAATTAGTTTATTAGTAATGCCTTATTAGTATTACTTGTAATATTTATGAAATCTGCTTTATAAATAAAATGATTAAGGTCTGCGAAACGTAACGTCACGGAAAAATTGTTGTTTAGTTTTCAATTGTCTTCTATGTTTTATTTCATAACCATTTGATCCCTATTTAAAAAATATTGCGCTATCTTTCTGTAATATACCGTTATTTAACTTTAATGAAACAACGATTTTTGTATGCAGGATCTGTTCAGGGACGGTCAACTACGATTTTTTTGGTTTTGTTTTCAACTGCACATAAAATATATTGTTAAATATAACCAGCAAGGCAGACGAAGTCGCGGGTATCGGCTAATAACGTAATACGATTGCATTGCAATATTAATATATGCTAGCGTATTAATCTTGTATAATGTTTCTACCCTGGATTATATTTGGTGTTATACTTCCATTGTTTCTAAGAAATCACACATGTACCTACCTATTTGGAATATATTAATTATCAAATTATTATTCAATTTAATTCTTTATTTATCATACATAGTATATGTGTATATTTATGACAAATACGTACATAGATAAATAGATACATAACCATAATTAATAGACTCATGTATCATAATGAATTAGTATAAAGGTGACATGTACACAAAATATAGTTAAATTCAAAAATTTTAAACAAAAAAGAATGGAATAATTTCAAAATGCAAAACAGTAAAAAAATGACAAAAATTAAACATGTCAACAATTAGAATAACAAAATAATCGGATAATGAAATATTATAAAGAAATGAAAATACAATTACACAAATTAAAACCGTGCGCTCTTTTATCATATAGATAATAAAGTTTATATAGGTAAATATTAAGATTCATCGGTAACGAAGCCCATCAGGCTACAGCGTTTGTTAATTGGGTTTGTTAATCTCGTAATTGATTTTTAGAGTTAAATTTCTATTGTTCGAATATACACATATAGGTGTGTCATTATCTACAGAGATGATACAGAGAGAGATACTTCAAAGAAACTTTGTCAGAGTAAAGGGGACTTTTCACGTGGTAAACACAAATCCTTTAAACGCGCTCGCGATTGATTATTAGCGTAATATGTTCGGTTACGAAATGTATTATCTTGCAGAAAGCACGCTTTCTTTCACGTCCAACTGAGGAATGGGGTCCGGCTGGTCCAGTGAGCACATGCCTGCCAGAGACCGAACCACCAGCTCTTCTTCTGCGCGGCCGCAAAGTACCGCGGGACCGTGGTGCTTGACCATCGCACGCCCACCCGCTGCTTGCCATGCGGAAGGTGTGCTTTTATTGATATTTCACATTATAAAAGACATTGAACATGCGACACTCAATTTGTTTCATATACCTTGCGTTATGTATTTATATCTAGTTTATAAAATTTCCTTCGACAAAATAATGTGTGATATAAATCTATCGTTTCTTTTGTTCTTCTAAAATATTTTAAGTTAAGTACGTCAACGCTAAGTTTGTTTAAATGTCACAGTATAAAAAAATGAATGGTATGTTACTTTATTGATTTCAGACGTCACAAGATGGCGGTGATAGCACATCTATTACAAGTGGTTTTGAAAATGAAGTTAAAAAGTCAAATGTGGGAATTATCAAAACAAAAAGGAATTCTATTAAAAGAAAAGTTCAAAATTTCAGTCATGAATCAGACGATACTGTTATAGAGCCGTTATTACAAATAGACAAAAAAGAAACAATTAATCGAAGTGCCAAATATCTATTGTCTAAATCCAAGACTGAGTCATTAAGTGAAAATGAAAATAACATGTACTCCAATACTAAATGTGAAAAATCTAGTGTGTGTAAATCTACCTGCGCCACTGGAACTATAGCATCTACCTCTAGTATATCAAGAACTCTACATAATCATATGAATACAAACGTTTTTGGAACCCAAACTACCCCAACTGTGAAAAGTCCTGTACTTGTTGAGATTAATGGATGTAGGCCTGTTATCCATTCCAACCTAACATCATCTATTTTTACAACTGCTAAAATTCATGCAGATAGCGTAACAAAACATTTGGAACCAATTCAAATGACACCAGTGCCAATTTTATCAACAGTAGAGGGAAATGTTGTGAAAGCGAGTGTATCCCCTGAATACGGACAAAATAAAACTATTGTTTCAAATACGAACACTGATATTGCAAAACCATCAGGCCAGCAAGGTCCTAAAGTACAAATATCAAATACACATCAGTATACTTGTACTTCTTATTCAACACAGGTGGGTGATGATAAGTCAGATCTATGTAGACCTAGTACTGGGGACATTGTGAAAAAATTGGGAGCTATTGACTCTCGAGCTATATCAACAACCCCTATAACAAAAACAGAAATTGAAACAAAAGTAGCTCATAAGCCTTTCGATGTAACGATGACAAAGACCACAGCTAGTTCGACTAATAAATCCAGTGAAGATGAAAAAATTACTAAAATTTCTCCTGCAACACAAACATCAGCGAAACAATTATTAGACAAAAAACCTGTTCAAGAGGAACAAAGCTTGAGCTTAAAAGAGTCTCTATATATTGACCCAAAAGGATCTCAGATACAAACAACAATGAAAGTCGTGGATAGGGAAAATTTGCAAAAACAAAATATATCTTCCGTGAAAATTACTCCACAAAATGTTCATGATAGTACAAAAACAATTGACAAAACTATTAACAGTATTAGTAATGCTAGTAAGCAATTGCAACGTCAAAAGAAAACTATTGTAGAAGACCCAGGAGATTCTGATGTCCACCTTAAAAAAACAGATACGGAAATTGTTAATCCTGATAACGAATCTATAAAATGTTCTAAAGATAAAAGTGATACTCCAAATACAACTGCTATAGCTCAGTCGACAGAAAAATTGACGAATAAGTCTAAAGATCAATTAACTCAGGCTATGGGCTTACAGAATTCAAACAAAGTAATAGGTAAAACAATAATAACTAGTTCAAGTCAAACTACCAAACCTTTAACAGCAGCTTTACCACATACTGCTGTTACGACTAATCAAATCACATCGCTACCGATAATTCAAGCGACATCAATAACGGCTTCACTTGCATCAGATACATCATTGGAAAAAAAAGGGGCAGTAAGTATTAGTAAAAGCACTGAAACCAAGGAAGCGACCCCGAAATCGACTGTTACGTTACCTGCGCAGTCAACAGTTTCGGTTAGACCAGGCACAACATTTGAAAAAAAGTTGGGTGTAAGTTCGGCGCAATCAAGCAAATCTATAATAAGGGATTCAACATTTTCGACTGCCACGACTAAAGAAATGACTTCTAAACAGACCGTTCAAGTTCAACCTACACAGCCAATAAGTTCACTTAGATTAGAATCAGAAAAAAAATCGACTCCGAGTTTAATTCAAAGCAGCAAATCTGTAAAAGGAATATCTAGCAAGGATTATGCTTCCAAAAGTATAATCAATAACGTCACACAAAACCAGAAAAATGTACCTGCATTAAAAGTAAGTCTATCTAGTGTTGTACCAGTAACATCAGTTGCAGATGTCAAAACTACTATTGCTACTGAACCGCATAAATCTTTGAAGCCACTAACCGTAAAAACTAGCACAGTTTTAACGACAAACATAATGCCTTCAGGCTCTATTTCAGTAACCAAAACGGAAGCATTACATAAATCACCTGTTGTTGTTGTACCTAGTAATACCAAGTTACCAGTTTCTGTTTCAAAAAACGAACTAACCAATATTCCTTGCGTTAAATCAACATCAACTACAACACTAACGACAACATCACCCATAACAGCAAAATCTACAACGGTTGCGCAACCATCTACTTCCACTTCCAAACGTAACTTAAATGAAAAACATGGAAAAAAACAATCTTAATATTTCGTGACTATCCTAAGAATTTACATAAAGAAACAAGAAGTTATTATCGCAGAATGCTACAAACACATTTTATTGATAAATGGTTTTTTACCATTATTACGTATGTACATTAGTTTTTCCCGAACTATCAGCAGATCCTATACAACTCTATAACAATGATATAATTATATTAGTGTAAATATAATAATAACATGTAGTGCCATTTTAAAATTTAATTATTAAATTCATGGCGATTACGTAGATTTTAGAGATGTACCTATTGTCAGAATATTAGAACAAAATCTTTGACTCCCGAAGTAGTTGGGTAGACTTAGAAATTGAACATATGTTTTGCTCATAAAATTTAAGGAATTGACTATGTTATGTTGAAATATGTTAATACTAATGGGATAGTTTAAAATTAGATTATCGAGACCATAATTTCTGGGGCATTTTGCATAATTAATTTATCCATCATTAAATAAAACAAATTTAAACGTTTCAAGATGAGAGGACTGTTTATGAAATGGTAGTATTTGGAATGTCGTAGGAAGATGAGGGTAGTGGTGCTAAGAAAGATAATTTAATATTTTTCATAGACAATATTATATTTTCAATTTTTTGATCCAATTTAGAGATGATTTGTTTCGTCTCAGACAGTGTCAATTTATATCATTATTTAAATGAAAAATATATCAATCATGGGAATGTAATTTCTACATCTAAATTGGACAGAGGCGTCGAGAGAAACATTCAAAAGGCAGGGTAGTAACCGATATACACAAACTATTGTTTATTATCAAATAGAGTAAGGTTATGAGCTTCAGAGCTTGATTGGTGATTGACATATTATTTATGAAAATCAATTAGAACAATAATTTATCTTCGCTCAGATGACTAAAAATTACGGCGAATTTGTAGCTTAACAATGGTAAAACTCATTGAAAATCTGACTGAGTCAGTTTGCGACATTCAATATTGCATGAACGTTGTTATTGTTTTATTAGCGAATGTTGTTTCTTTAAAAATTTAATCTTATTTCAATTTAATCATTACAAAGTGTTTTGATTCTGTCTATATATGTATCTAGATAGTCTCGTGCTCAAAGACATTATTAAGCTAAGCTATTGATTATGTACGTCCAATCCGTGTTTTAATAATCCGTCTGTTTACTGCACAAAGATTTCTTATGAAATTTTTGCAGGCATTTTGCAATCGCTCAACAATTCCTTTTTTTTCTCGTGGTTTAATTTTAAAGAATAACTCTTACTAATATGGAACATGTCGTAAAATCGTGTAAAATATTTCTATATTGTTTGTTTACCACACTTCTTTATTTATACAATCAATGAAATATAATCTACTTTTGATTCTTCTCTCCAATGGTTGTTTTCAATAACGAGATTGATATTTTTTTATAAGTTTACTTACTATTGCATTTAAACCGACTGATTTTGATTAATTTAATTTACATAAATTGTATTGTATTTGTATTGTAAGGTCCCTTTGTGTGAAATTAATCTGTATTTTTGTTGTATTTAAGTAATTGGTAAGTTTTATCTCGTTATGTGAGTACTATATTTTTATAATACTTATTAAACTATGATGAACTTTGAGAGAACTTATTAATAACTGTCTACATAAATAAGCTCCGGTCTAAAAAGTGCAAGACATATCTGCAAAATGTTAAATGTATTTTAACGTTATTTATGTATCTATCTATATTTTTTAATTTAAATTTAAAGAAACGCCACACATACATGATATTATATGCCAAAATATCTATGAAATGTGTAGTGTTGCAGCGACATCATTTTAATTAATTTAATTAAAATATAAATAACAATATTATGAAGTATGTGACGTTAATATTAAAAAAATGTCTTTGATAAATACACTACAGAACGTGGAGATATTGTAAAAAAGTATAGGGGTAGATAAGATTGTATTTACGTCTGTTCTGCTACATCCTTGAAATTATATATGTACTTGTCATTTGTATCTAGCTGTCTTTTGTTAGGGACAAGAGTTCACACTTACGTACTTAATATAACAATTCGGTATATATACTTAAATATAAACGGTAACGTGTAACTCTATGTATGTGTTTTTAGTACCGCATTCAACGTTGTGTCAAGTCAGATTAGGAATTTAGACTTGTCGTGTAGGTTTTACTAAAATTGTAGATTTTAAGATTGTAAGAAATGTTATCCGATTTATTTTTATTGTTTTAGACAAATTTATTTTGATATATTTATGAAGTATTGCCCCGTGAATGATTTATATCCATATTTACATACATTTTAGCTGATCTATTAATTTCTAAGTAAATATAGATGTTCCCTGAACCTTTTAGACCTGTTTATTAAAAGTTATATGATCTACATGTATTGTATAGTTAATCGTTATCTTTGCCTACGAGAAGC
Organism: Jemadia suekentonmiller; assembly: GCA_018245575.1. NCBI lineage: Eukaryota > Metazoa > Arthropoda > Insecta > Lepidoptera > Hesperiidae > Jemadia > Jemadia suekentonmiller. Next base: position 7,248 of record DWDU01005273.1, read on the forward strand.
GATTAAATGAATAGGTGTCTAGGTTTAGTCGTCAATCAATATAAGATTTGCCACATAATGTAAATCGTATGGTGCAGTATAAGTATCGTCAACGTGAGGAGAGAAGTGCGCGCGTCGAGAGCCGCACGCGCCGATGACACAGGACGAACTGAGTGTACGTAGAACAAATACAATTATCTTCGAGATACGTATGTTTCTACGTGACAATTAATATATGCCTAATTGAATAGTAATATTGTTGTTAAACTTGATGTATTTTAGAGAATTATTGATTTAATCGATGTTACATAGATGTTTATTGTATATATAGGTGTACTTGAAGCCAATAATTGTGTGGTGTTGAGTGTTATAGAGAAGGCTGTATTTTTGGGTGATATTTTAGAATGGAAGGCAGCATATCTTTCTAAACTGTATATGACACAAGGGTTCGGATGAAATGGTAAGAAATTTGTAAAGATGTGATAAAATAAGGATTTTAGATTTAGTGTTGTTGTGCTATTAATAAAATATGTTCAGATGTGGTTATTTTTTTATTTATATTTTTCATGCCTACTGAATTCAAAAAATCCTTAAAGACGATTTGCAAGTGAGAGTTTAAGTTAATTGCAGTTTTTTCACTGGGGCGTTTGTCCCATTTTTAATTTTTTTGATTATGTAGTTTTTTCCTTATTAATTGAGTTAAAACGTTTAATAATCTGTGCACAGTGTCACAAGACATGTGGTTCCCCGAGCGGCAAATATGCCTGACTAAGTATGAATACATCCTGCTCGGTGCGCCGAACAGTATGTGCAGGGTGCGACCTGAAGCTAGACATTGCAACTAATCCTTTCAACGCAATGCCTTATCACTTAACAACCCTTGTCAAGGTTAACCAATAAGGCCAGCTGTAGATTCTTAGAAAAAGGCTTAATTTTCCGATCGCTGCGACATGGCTAAGCGCAGGTCTCACCCCACAGCAAATGAGGCTCTAAAACAAGCTACATAACGTTTTCTTATAAGTACAAATTAAGATGGAAGCATTATACCATAGGTAGGTATACCTTTTTTATTATACAAGGCGGAAAGCTTCAAATTATACCTGACATCCCATACAAACTTTCGTTTTGTTCACGAATTGCTTAAGTTTAAAATGTCTGGGCTGTAACTTTAAAACTGACTCAATTTCTTACAAATTTTCAGATTTTATCCCTTGAACTTTGAAATTTCCAAAAAAACGTTCTTAGCGAACCCCTAACTGATAAATTGAATGTTCGTGTCAAGTTTCAAATTAATCGAAATCACAGTTATCGAGATATCGTGATTGTTTATATTTGGGTGGAAATGGCTTATAGGTACTCGTATGTGTATGCATAGATAAACTAGCAACATACATATGATTCATACATATCATTATTAAACTTGGCAGCTGTGTGTGTTTTTTAACGATATTAATGTAAATTCGTCGCATCAAGTCGATTCGATTTTTAGTGAGGAGGATGGTAGAAAGTACTTTCGATGGCTAGTATTAAATTACTGTAGTTCGGGCTAATTTTGGTATGTTTTGATAAGTCCAATTCTCTTATGGAACTTTGCTCAACTTTAATGACAGGAGGATGTTTCATAGTTGTTTGGATTTCTATGTTGTCTACTATCATTTTTTTATTTGCATACCTATTTGGGGATAACAGGCGGAAAGTAGCGTTTTTTATACCTACGGTAAATTTGTGTTAGAAAAAAAAAGTACCGTAGTAAACGTTGATCACGAAGCGACGAGCGATCACTTAATGCTTGAAGATGTGCAAAGGCGGTAGTCGTTGTAGAAGTACAAAACGACCGAAAGGCATCCTAAAAGTTCACCTGTATGAGGATTCTTAATGGTATGAGCAGAGATGACAAAGAATCGTGGAACTGAGTTCATTTTTGTAGATGGGAACGTGTAAGCCGGAGGTTAATTTGAAAACGTTCTACGACCTTACCACACATTCGCACAAAGCATCAGCTTCTTTATCCTGGTACGAGACAGTGCCCAAGTCCATATATCGCGGAGGAGTCGAGTATAAAATATTTAGGTATTACCGTGGTCGTCGTTTGTTCAGTACTCAAACCAGCTCTCAAGCATTTCTGTAACAAATACAAGTTTTGAAACTATTTAAAAGACAACCATGCAACAAGTACAGAAATTGTTGATGTCGATCGAAAGTATTCTGCATTAAATAGGATTTATCTAGATCTTTTCAAAAATAATTTTATAATAGAAATTATGAAGTATATAACTATCTATAAGAATATATTGAAATTTTTGTTCATTACGATGGCTTAAGTTCAATGGTTGCTAAGATTACTTTACACCAGTATAAATTAGATCAGTACGCAAAAAGGCTTCCACACCATGGTATGTGATGTCGAACTTTCTTTGGCTGCCTACATTACAGTTTACCATTTGCGTCGCGGCAGCGCGCTGAGCGCACGCGTCGGTTAAGCGATCGCGTAAATTCCAGTCGGTTACCGTCATAGTCGCCATAAACGAAGCGTGAATTTTGTATTTTATACCTAACCATAAACGAAACGTTGATATTTTCGAACAGTGAAACAGTGAATACGAAAGACCTTCAAGTGATTAAATATAAACAGCCTTACCTATAACTATTCTAAAGGATTATTAAATCACAATGTTTGACTGCACAAATTCCGTTGTTGGTGAAAGACATCATTGAAACAGAAATAGAGAAAAGGGTTTGTGAGTGTTTTTTAATTTTATTGTACTAGCAAAATGTTACCCTACACGTTTAACATTTTAAGATTTAAATAAGTTGTATTTTGGGATTTGTTGGCCGTAATATGAGTGATGAATTGTTTTTACGAATTGTTGAGTTTTGAGTTGAGAGATTA
>DWDU01005274.1:0-10116 GCA_018245575.1 Jemadia suekentonmiller
TTGATTTAATCTTCATATTGTTTTTATAGTTTGATAATCTAATTATCTTCTCTTTCCATATACGACGAATCTTTTGTAACTGATCAATGATGAAGAAGACGCTATGAAGTCTAAAAGTTAACTATTGATAATGAAAAAAAGTTTTTAGAATGTAACCATCATAACTTTGCTATAAAAGCAACAATACTCTAATAGTCTCTACTCTAAAATTTTTGTAGTAATTTGTCCTAATCTACTATTCATTGCTCACAGCATATTATGGTCCGCTTGTAGTAGCTTGAGTGTTTCCCAAAACACAACACTGTTGTTGGTTAATGAACTGCTGGAAGTGTTTTAATATTACAAATAATAATTCTCACTCTATTACTGTGTCAGTACTACAAGTATTTTAATAATCATTATCAACTTATCATTGTGTTGTAATACATTTTGGACAGCTGTGCTCTCAATCTATATATTTAGCAATGTTAAGCAAATTATGCAATTGCTTTTTGTATTTGTAATTTATTGTAGATTGAGAGTAATTGAATTGTTTATTCATTCATTTATTAGTGTCTGACACAAGATACACAAAGGCAATCTAGTAGGAAACATTTAAGAACGGAGTTCATATACTACAATTATTGATAATGTGCATTAAAAAAATTTAATTTCTAACTGATAACATTATAACTATTACCAAGACTGAATGATAGGTATTATATATGAAATGACATTATATAAATAAAATAATCCTTTTATTCCGAGAATCACAAAGCAGCAATTAAAAAGAAATGAATTCACAGAATGCCCCTAATCTATGTGTGCCTCTTGACATAGGCGTTTCTATAGTAATTTCTACTGTAGTTTGTCCTGTGACTGGTCCACATTACACTATTAAAATTTAAAATTATACACAATATACTCACAAATTGTTTTATATGAAATAAATCCTACAACTATTAGTTAACAAATACAATTTATTAAGATGTGAATGATATGTAGAGTTTCTCTGTGCATATATGTTCCGAGACAGATAGCCTTGAATTGATCTGTGTACACATAGTGTGCGAGTCATGAATTTAAATGACTATGTCATGAAGTTATCTCACTTTTGAAGTGATTTCTCAGATAATTTTTTGTGTTAGTTTTGCTTTTTTGTTTCTCTCTTGTAAGTACCTACTTTTTGTCACATATATCTTTGTGTTCATTGTGTATAAATATCTTTGTTTATTTATGACATGAACCGTGCAACACGAAAGCATTACAGTTTCGATACAGATGTCTTATAAATACACATCTTTATATGCACCCATTTAGGTTGCCCACAATGTGTGAAGATGTTACGTTTTATCATGTCATATTTGCCAGAGACATGCATGATTACTCACTCTGTGACTATTTTATCATTTAATATTTACAAGTACTTAGTTACGTTTTGAATGTATTGCACCAGGTTATTTAAATGTACCAAATGATGATAATAATATCTTGGGACATACCCAGTCATCTCATGTCAGAGTAGGCATCAAGAGAGCTTGTGTTATGGAAAATGGCAGATAAATTTTATATAATTATATATGTACGTTATAGATTTTGCATTCTTACAAGTAATTACGGAATACTGCATTATTGAATAACGAATACGTCATTATAATTACTGAAATAAAAGCGTCAATACATATATGACTATGGGACTTCTACATAGTTGTAAATATTAAAACCGCCAAATGCATATCGCTTGTTATGAAAATACCGGGACCGACTGATTACGTACGTAATCTTCGTATGCGGTCTTCTTTTCGTACATTGGCGAATCTAGTCGGCCTTTTACATACTGCTGTTCAGTTCACTATAGTTTCAGGTATCCAAAGATAGAAATTAGTATACGAATAATATAGGCAAAAATATGTGTAGTACCTACGAATCATAATAAAGATGAAAAATAAATGTTAACTAAACGATGATAATAATATCGAAAACAGTACAGGTAACCCGAACGGATAAAAATTACATAGAAAGTAATACAATTTCGAATTATGAATGCACGGATACATCAGACGCGCGTGAAATATATCATCCCGTACTTAATTAGGGCGGTAGAATGTAGGCTTGAATCTCATTAAAACACATGAAAATCTGACCTCAAAGTAGACTTCAGTAGATTCTGTGTTATGTTAACTAGACAGCCGATAAAGGGGCTAATAAAAACCATTTTTACAAGAGATAATCATTACGAAATAGCAACAGAAATGGAATTTAACCTCACCATAATATTATCCAACTTTATATCTAAACTGATTTACCTAAATAGATACGATTTAGAGGCTTTTTACAAGCGCTTTCGCAATATGTATGTAGGTATATGTCCCTTGTGTATAAATGTTTGTAATATGTTGAAGACAATGTATGCAAGTATTAGGTAATCTGACTTAGCAAATCAATTACATTTTTATCTCTTTATATTTTACGATGTTGCAATCCATTTAGTATCTCCTAATCCTTTTATATTATCTGTATTTATTAATACGTGAATATGAAGTTTCGTTTGCCTAATTGTTACCTACGTACCTATTAAGAAACGCGAATAATAATATAGGCAGGTAAGTCGCAAGGTAATGTAACTGTGCACTTAAATTATGCGTGTGAAATTGAATTAAAATTAAGCCAAGCCATTTTTGTAAATGTATGATGGTACAGATTTCGATCCATTTATGCCCTTAAAATTATTGCAATAATTATGCATAAAAAAACAAAGTTGGCATTTTTTCGATTGTCTTCGTTTTTATCTGTCCCTATCTGTTTTATTACATTTTTTGTTTTAATTATGTAATATTTAGATTATTCACTTCGTTGTGTAGTTAATATCTGTTTAAAATTCCGTTTTTTTTTGTATAAATTCTGCTCTATTGTGTAAAAACAAATCGTATTTTATGTCGTTACTTCGAGGAACAACTTTTCAATTTATGATCACCAGTAAAATTAAGACGGCGCGGAGGCAAATATATTAATTCTGAATATATCAGTAGGTAACTATTCTATGTATGTACATACGTAGCAATATTCCAGCCAATGAAAGATGTCTATTGGAAATTAGGAATGAATTTTAAATAAAATTGCTCAATTGCTGGAATATTTTTTCATTCATCTGTTAGATAACAGTTGTTTGCGAAATGATATATCGTACTTGTAGTAAAACTATTTACGATTCATATATCGTGTCAATTTATTGTCGTTATTAACTTGGAAAGCGTGTGTTAGTAACTAAATCAGTTTTATCAAAATGTATTAGTAATTTGTTAATCATGACGTAATCTGTCAGATATTAACTTATCCTTGATCTGATTATTTTTATGGGAACAGCAATGGATTAGGCAAAACAGTCAAATGTAGTTAAAACGGAGTATCATTTAAAAGTTTGTAAAATTCAAATAGAGCACGACTCGTAACATCATTTGTAAGTGTAATTAAAAAAAGTAATATCGCGTCTGTAATCCCCGAAGCGGGTGGCAAAGAAGTGTTGCACGCTCCCATGTTTCACCAGTTATATATATGTACCACTATAGAATAGGTAGTGAGCTTATTATCATACACCGGGCACAAATCGAGATTCCAAGACATAAATAAAAATGTTAACTCGAAATTTTATTTACAAAAATCCAATGGCACCCATTCCGGGATTTGAACCCAGGACCTCTCGATTACTAGTTGCAATCAACGAGGCAGTCTATTACAGATACGAATGTAACAGGTAAAAACAATATAACCAAATAACATCTAAATAACAAACCAAAATAAAAAATAACATGAGAGGATCGTTTGACCTTCAAATGTTGATAGTAGAACGCAACTCAACGCTTCTCGTTTGGATCGTGCAATACGCAATTATATTTGGTCAGCAATTATACTTTCTAATTTTGCATATTTCAAATATTAAAATTGTATGCATTCGTTAACCATACGACAATATGGACTTGAATAAACCCCGCGTCATGTGACACTTGCTTTATATGAGTATAGGATTAGTATACTCTTTTTAGCGTCCTTTAATGTGGGTAGTGTTACAATATTCTTAATCAATCAATGGCAACTCGGTCGCGTAGATGGTAGCACTATCGCCGAGATGGAAACACCGTTGTCTTTCACAGTGCTTTGTTGACATATTCTTTGATAAGTCTTGCAATACTTCTAAATACTACTATCGAATAGCCCTTATTTGTATCTATCTTTTTAAAAGCAACTTCCTAAATTCAAATTTATATTTCTATAGATTACTATATTTTTTTAAATGTATATATACGAATACTTATACGTTGATATCATTTCGGAACTTAAATTAACATGTACACAAGATAGTTTTTTGGAGACACACACACACGGCCATCTGATCCTCCTGGTAATATTAAAATAATTAAAGTCCTAATTTAATGTCTTAAGATATTTAAAGCAGCAGGAGTAATAGTAGCCGTAATAAGTAAAAAAATATTATTTTGTGGAATAAATATCAAAGAAATAATAAACAATAATAATTTTTCATTATCTAACAAAAAATAATAAAGAATTTCAAGATTGTGGTATGATTTATAAATCTGATAAAATAATATTAAGCGTCGGAGTTCTTTTTATCTGGAGTTTCTAGTACTTAAACAGTGAACTTTAGAGCCCTTTTAAAATTTTGAAGGGGGTATCAAGTAAATATTATCGTGTTTATTGTTATACTAGCTGACCCGGCGAACTTCGTACCGCCTAACAGTCAATGAATACGTGTTTGTCATTTAACTGAACTTTCGGCGTTCGAACTGTCGTTTTTACTTGATTGACATAAATTGACATAACTTGCTTATTTGTTAACCGGTTTAAATGAAAACACTAAATGTTAAGTGAAACACATAACAATATAATCCTGAACACCGCATTTAAATAGGATTAGTCTTTTCTGAGATTAGCTTGCACAAACATACAAACAAAATGAAAAAACATTGTTTTGGGTTCTCTTCCGTATATAAAAGCCCACCATTATGAATGTTTAAATATATTTGCCATGTACAGACAGCGATCAGTTACAGTTTTATTATACGTATAGATTATCACGACAGCTCCCGTACGGGGTAGGCAGAGAACTCAGAGTGCGATATATATTTCTATTCTTACAGACATGACGCACTTCTACATTTAATACGCTTTTCATACACCCAGTCATCGGTCATCGGTCAGTATCTCACCTATTTGGTTAAAATTATATTTAAAACAAATTTTAATTTATTTGGATTTTTAATTTATAGTTATATTGATTAACTATTTGCCGCCGTCCTTTATCTTGATGCCGTGCCATTATCTTTACACAAATATCCTGAGTGGCCTTGATGTTGCAAATTGCAATTTAATGCTGACCAATGATGACTTCAGACTTCAATGTCAAGGTATATATGGATTATGTTGTTCGATAATTACTGGTTTTCGTGTAGGGTTGGTAAACTACGACAACATTTAGTATTCATATTTTCTTAGCACGTTTTTCAAGATTCTTTTTTATTCGTATTTGGTCGTGGAATCCGATCTATATGCATATTTATAGTGAATTATTAGTTTAATGTGGCCATAGACTGATGTCAAGTACTCTTTGGTATTCGTTTGAATAAATAAATATCTGTACATTCGTTAGTATATTCATAATCAACTTTAAGTTTAATATGTGAGTGAAATCTTGATTTAATATGTGAGTGAAATGTGTATATATGTATGAGTATTGCGTTATGTGTATATACATACATGTACGTTTGTGTGTGTGTGTGTGTGAGCGTGTGGCATGATCTTCTCATACTTTTGACTAATGAACGTGTACTTTGTGTTTATGTGAATAGATGCAATATTACTACTCTCTTAGCAGTCCGCGGAGAAAGGGTTGTGCCGTAATAAAAATATGTTATTTTTCAATTGGCTATTTGTATTATTATCGTGTTCAAAGACTACAAGTGTTGTTCGGTGCATGTTCTGAAATAATTTTTGTAATTAATATATTAATGAGTAAAAGTATAGCACAATAATGTAGGTACAAATTTTCATGTGTCAAGGGTGTATAGTAATGGTTATTACGCAATAAAAAAATATTAATAACGCCCGGAATTTATTGACATCTGTCAATTACTTCTATCATACAGCTACATAGTGTAAGGGAGCCATAGGCAGGCCTGTGAATGTGAGAGTCTAACAAATAATAAAAGAGGGAAGATGACAGACCCATATTTATTTACACATGCGCAAAAGAGATACAAATAGGTGGCCTCATTTGCTTTTTTTTCGATGGACACGTTTTAAGTTGGATTCTCTACTCTATGTATAACAACTCTATGATTTCTGTACCTGTTCTATGAGTCCGTTTTTTTCTTAATGAGCGGAAAAATGGAACTGATAAAGCGAAAGTGGCCTGATATTGATAAACTTGATTAGATGCCACGTGTACGCTGATTCTCGTGCCACAATCACACAGTTAATTGATCACCCAAATGTAATTGTTAGCACGTTTTTGTTAATAATACCAAGTAGGAAAATTTCTTTTGGTATTTTTTATCTTTATCACATTTGTACCTACTGATTTTTATTATTATCCTATTAAACTTCATTAAGTGTACGTAGATAATACATGTTATAGTAATAAAGTAGATATTTCGAATTTTAATCTTCAATCTGTATTTAAATTTACACGAACGGATGGCGTCGACCTTTTTAAATGTTAGTGGTAATGATTTTAATTATGAAAATATTTAAATTACCTGTTGCAAGGTCAATGCTACAGACCTTGTAGAGATTCCAATAATAAATAAATCGTTTTTGATATCTCTATATAATACCAACTAAGAAATTTGCGTTTGGCATTTTTTGTCTTTACCACACTAGCACCTACTTATTATTTTTACTATTGTTATTCTTCTTTTAAACTTCATTAAGTGTATGGTATACCTCTCTCTGATTACTAAGTAGTTCTGAAGAAATCCTTTGTTATACCAGACGTTTAATAAATTGTGTATATATGTATATACTTCATAGATACACATCCATAGATATGGACATACACATATAAACTCAGCAAACAAATATTTTTCGGGTATTAATCAAATCCCCAACCCTCTGTCGCGCTGTCCGGTTCCGTAACCAGTGGACCAACGTGCCAGTCAACGAGATCCTTGGTGCATAAAAATATGTACAATTTACAAATTGCGTTCGTGGCCATCGAACCTCTGAATTTTTTCTTTGCTCTGAATTTCTTTTTTTTCTATCATTTATATCATTTGTCACAGAGCGTCAGTTCAGAATGGTGTCATCAGGGACAAAGAGCGCTTGCTTGCTGGGCTTCGGCTCGGCCCTCGTCGTGGTAGGCGCTGTAATGCTGGTATTCTGGCCGCCATTATTCTTCAGACAGCTGCAAAGAGTAAGTTGCTGATAATAAATGAATACAATTTCATTTTAAAAATTAAAGTTTTGTACAATTATTACGTAAAGTAATGGTTTAGATCTCTCAAACAGAACTTAACCATCGGGTCTGCTGAGGTTTTTGTTTGTGTAAAGTTAGAGTCCCGTGCAATTTTAAGATCAAATATCACTTGTTGCAACTCTGAAGTGAAACATCGTGAGGAAACCTGAATACCTTGAAACATGTGAAGTCAGCCAACTTGGTCAAATGCCAGCGTGGCTAGCTATAGCCTTGGTCCTTCTCATCGCTGTTAAGATATCCGTGTTTATTGGTGAAACTATACAATTATTTGATAATGACTATGTTATTACATTTAATCATAATGATTACTTGCTGACTATTTTCATTGAGCATAAAATCGTTTAGGTACCTGTCATTATCGAATTCTACACGCCACAGAACATATGAATCGCAGTAAGAGGCTGAATTTTAAACAAGTAGGCTTACGATTATGCTCACCGCCCTAGCCGGCTTATCTTTTGCGACCCAAACTGCGCGGCGAAAAAAAATATACTGTAGGTATTCCGATTGCTACTGGTCTCTTACTACGCAAAATATTAATCGTGATGTGTTTTTCAGATGATGATCTTGACGAACCAATCGGCGTCGTACGATATCTGGCGCGAGATCCCAATACCGATGTACTTGGAGTGTTTCATGTTCAACATCGTGAACGTGGACGACATACTGGCCGGCAAGAACGTCACTATCAAGATTGAACAAATCGGGCCCTACGTATTTAGGGAGTTTCACAGAAAGGTAGTTTGTTTTTTTTTTTACTTTACTTTATCGTTTTTTTATTACACGCGACACGCGATATTGTAATTAATTTTTTGTTATCGCACTATAAGTATTAATAGGTAAGGTATGGAGGTACATATACGACTAAGAAATAATCCGTCTAGACTCACGTATGTTTTTTCGGGGTGGCCCGACTAGTTTCGGACCTATACGAGGTCCTTCTTCATGAGCTCCCGCCGATTGTATACTTTATATTATAGGTAATCTTTATTGTTTTTAAAAATATCACGTATATATGTAGATAAACGCAATGTCATTTATCTTGGTTTAGACTGCGTACCGAATTAAAGCGAGTATGTATCTGATCTAAAAACGTAGCAATTAGTGCGTAATGCATGTTTGAGTCGTGTAACTGCTTATTAAGTGTCTAATGTTTTTAACGTATCGTGACTTGTTTTTAACAGTCGTGCTGTCGATAAAATGGTTAGTGAGTATTTATTATACATTTTTGCAAGTAGAGTAATCGTGATTCATCAGTGCAATGTACAATCGCCTACGATGCACGGATGACGAGGTATTCGTATGGCTTATCGGTTATGCCGTAAGAAAGTACGCCGCTGTCACAAACCGTTAACTAATATGACCGGACGCCGCAATACAATCATATTTGCTCAAGTTAGGTTAGTCTTTGAAAAATTTGGATATTTGTGTGTATCTGGGAAAATAATAGATTACCTATAGATTGTCATTTAGAGTTTAATTTTTTATGTTATGCCAATAATCCCCACGCTGGGCGTGCTGCTTGAGGATCCCAGAGCACAGCTACCCGCACTACGTACACTGCTGCCCATAGGCGGCCAGGGCATTTAGCTGTGCGTAATACATTGCACAAAATAATAAGAAAGACTAGTCAAGAAAAAAATTAATGAAATTTGCATAACGGAAGTAGCATGGACGTATTTAATTATTGATCGGTCGAGGTAACACCACAAAGCACCCCTTTGCAATTTCAAATAGTGATGAATGTATATTCGTAATTATGTATTACTTATTTAATATCTATAAGTAATAAAAACATACGTTATTAATTATCTACTTAACTCCGATTAGTAGTGTTTTGATGCAATAAATATATCGTAATCAAGTATTAAATGTTGTGAACAGTCGTTGACCATACTTGTTGGTTGGTGATAACAATATCCGTTTGCGATAAAAGTTAACCTTTGTTATTCTACTGCATGGCGCGGGTCTCCTCCTACTATGGGTGGATTATTATACTCGGATATCTTACTCCACCTCTCTTACTCTCCACCATTGTTTCTCACTCCATGTCTCTCTCCCTCTACCGCTCGATCTCCTTCCATCTCTCTTTCTCCATCTTTTCATCGCTGTTTCTCTCTTTTCCGCCGCCTGGTTTCCTCTCTCGAACCTTCCGCCGTCCTCTATCCTTCATGTCGGAAAAAAAACTTGAATAGTCTTATTTGTGTGACGATGTCATGTAGTATATGCATAATGATGATGCATTTGATCTTGTATAACAAACAGTTCGCTATGATTAACTGGAATTATTATTGGTTATTTCTTAAAGGAAAAAGCGTGAGGATTATTGTACGATTAAGTATTTACATCGTGTACGAGAAAAATAATATGTATTTTTTACAGTGCTCATAATGCATTCTGGGTGGATAGGTTTCATTAGTGTTAATGTATTTCACTGGAAATTTTAAACATTTTAAGACGTCTGTAATATTACTGGTTGAGTATTGCTAGATGTATGTAGGTACAGTAAAAACGACATATTATACACATTATAATTTTATATGATTGACATATTTAGTTAGTGAGACCTTTATCGTTTAATTTCAATTTTGAAAAATCAAATATCGCTTAAAATATACTTCATTTTAATATAATTTTGTTTACAAATA
>DWDU01005275.1:0-10116 GCA_018245575.1 Jemadia suekentonmiller
GTGAAACGTGGGAGTGTTCTACACTCCTCTGCCTACCTCTTCGGGGATTACAGGCGTGATGTTACGTTTTTTTTTTGTAAATGTGCGCAACTATGTACACTTTCACACGAAACATTATGCTGAGACGTATCCTGTGTAGAATTATATTTCAGATATAATGTATTTAACATTAACATCAGATAGTTTTTATGTGCATTTGATAAATTGTGTAACAGACGGAATGTCAGACCAAGTAACTGCGACACGACTTTTATAGGTCCACTGCTCGACCCCGTTCTCCTCTCAAAATGAGAGGGTTAAAGTCTTAGTTGTAACACAGTATTAAAGAAAAATGGATACGGCACGTTTTTAAGTCAAACAATTTATACTTCCAAAAGCAACGCTAAGAAAGCCTTTATTGCCGCGGGTATGTAATTATTTGCCGTGTTTGAGTTTCAGACTGCTGTATTTTCATGTTCCAGTACATGCGACCAGAAAACTTGAACAGGTCACATCCTCTTCCCGGTAGATTCGATCTTTCTGTGTGGGCGGCAACATATCCGTTTTATGGGAGTTTTTGGTCCTTCAGCAAAGCGTGCATATGTAACAGAGGTGGCTCCCATCCGTAAGTTTATCTATATTCTATTTATGGTAGGCGCTAGTCAACTGTTCGAAATATTAAAAAAACCGACTGAGTAAGACAAAAAATGCACAATTTATTTATGAATGTATACAAACTAAAAGTGTTTATGAATGTGCTGATACGACGTTAAGAATTAACAAAGTATTTAAAAACGATATCGTTCATTATTGACTATTTTACTAAAGAATGCTATATGATTATTTTAGTTATTCATACGCTTCATCAACTCCGAGAGGTGAATTGTTGTTTCTTGTTGGATTCCAATTCATGTACGCTTGGAACCGAAAACCAATGCCCTGGTACAAATACGCAATACGTACCAGAGATAGTTTAAATCCATGTCCCAAAGTGAGTCTGAGTATTTTTTAACTTGTAGCAAATTAACTAGTATTATAATCTGTTACTTTAAAATATTTTATTTGTTAAACATAGATGTGAAATTATCTTAAAATCTCGAGTCATTAATCGTTATTGGTCTTAAGCACTTGTTTAATTAAACTCACATTTTGAGTTACTAGACACTAGTTACACCTAACAATCTTTGGTCATGTGTCTGCAGAGAGCGCTCTTATTTTTCTTATAAAATAGAAAGTAGTATAGGATGTAGAGTCTGGCAACCTTGTATTTATTTATTTATTTATATATTCATTTGTTCATTCATTTACTTTAATAATAATATAGGCGATGTTATATTATTTTTTTCTACTTTTTTCTTTCTTCTGTTTTGTGTTACAGAATTATTATGTAATCCTTCTGTTTTATGCTAAATATCAAGGAAAAACTTTGAAAATATGATTACTTTTAGTATATTAAATTGATTATCGAAATTGTTATAATAAATTTTTATTTATTTGCAGACTGAATGGGGTTGGTTTCACTGTGTACCAGGGGATTGGGCAAAATTTGGGTTTGAATCGGGAGCCGCCCTTCATCGGTGCTTCGAAGGTGTTAGTTGGCGTTACGACGGACTCATTGGCTTGAATTCCTTCTCAATGAAACTACGTTCCTTCGATCTCGTTCATTACTTCATGCCTCTTGATACTCACCCAGTTCTTGACTTCCTTTACTCATCGTACATGGGACGTTTGCCCTATGAATACTTAGATTATCGCTTTTACGACACTCAGTGGAGAGCCCCGAGGCCTAAACCCTGGTATTGGATCTCTTGGAGCTATCCTTATGGCTCATCCCCAGGGTATTCATGGATTCCGGTTTCTTACTGATATACTTAACCAAATTATGCTATGCCTACTTTGAAACAGATTTTCGATGAGGAAGGGAGTTTGATTTGGTTTGGTGGATCGACTCTCTATTATTATAAATGCACAAAGAAGTCAATAAATAAATTATTTATTTATTTTACATGGCGAAATAAATCAAATTATAATTGATAAGGATCTATGTAATATAAGTCATTAGCTTGTATAAGTCCACTGCTGGGCGTAGGCCTTTCCTGAGGGATTTTAGCCTATAATTCCTAATGAGCCTGTGGGTTGCGAATCCCATAGCGCAGCTTCTCACACCACCTATGCTGCTACCATGGATGGATAAGGCATTTAGCCGTGCCTGGACAGGCCGCGCCATAAGGCCATTCACCAAATAAATATAATATTTAAATGTAGCTTGTTTTATTAACCACAACTCAAACAGAGTAAATTAATAATTCTTATTAATGAATTACACTTACAAATTATTTAGAAGCAGTTTGTTAAACGGTTGCAAGGTGTGAACTAATTATACTGTCTTAGTAACTGAATGGCATTGATCATCTAAGAATGTTAAATAATTGACATACATTGAATATGGTAAAATAAAACAGTAATTGCGTTTCGATACACTTGACTGAAGCGATCGAAACAGAATTGTTTTCTCCGTTACTAAAGATTTTAGGATTTATCAATATATAGTGGTGTATTACATCATAGAAGGTAGAAACCAGCAGAACGCATACCTAGTGCATGTATGACCAATGGATGTCAATTACTTTACATAAGTTTTTAATAACAGAATATAAATAAGATATTCACTATTATTCTATGTTTTGGCCGTAGCTACATGAAACCCTTATTTATCTTCTTATTTCTAAATGCAATAATGAATGCAACAATTGATAAATTTATTTACACGAACAATATTTGTGTTCTCTTTATCTTTGGAAAATATATCATACTATTTCCAATCTTGATGCTATTGCTAGGGATGTGTACATAATTAGTTCAAATGTTGCATTATTTCATTTCTATCCTAATGCGTTGTTGTATTCATCATCATCACCATCACCTCTTTGGAGTCTACTGCTGGAGATAGGCCTCCTCTGATGGGTTATTAATTAACGACAATACAAAAACTATACGGAG
This sequence comes from Jemadia suekentonmiller, assembly GCA_018245575.1. Taxonomy (NCBI): domain Eukaryota; kingdom Metazoa; phylum Arthropoda; class Insecta; order Lepidoptera; family Hesperiidae; genus Jemadia; species Jemadia suekentonmiller. The sequence goes on from DWDU01005275.1 coordinate 2,980, forward strand.
CTAGATATGGGCGATCGATGTGGACAGAGGGCGTATGGACTATTGTAAGCTTAAATTTTATTTAAGGGGTAACAGGCAAAATATTGACAAAGACGTATCGAAACGCATTCTTAAAATAGATTTAATATATCTACGCATAATAATAATTTCTTTTAAGTGCTTAATAGTAGGTAATTACGCAGGCATTGACTATCGCTCTTAACTGTAATTAACATATAGAAAAAACTATGGAACTCTTTGCAACATACCAATCCAAAACCGCCGGCTTTAGATGCATTAAATTTGACACAAAGGTACCTTTAATGACGAGAGTGAGTACTAAGAAAGGACTGTTGGAAATTGCCTCCTAAATGCGGTAAAATAAAGGCTTGAAATATTGTACGGAACTCAGTCGGTTTAAATCTTATACGTATGAAAAATTAGATTTATGCTCTCGATTAATAAAAATGGATGTGTTTGTTGGTTTTCGGAAATTCTACCCTGAGCCAGTAAAATAGGGGTTGATAATTTTTAAGATATTTCCTCAGTTTTTCAATATAATAACTATAATAACTATATGAACTCTTATATTTCCGCTCTTGATTAACAAAAAAAATATATGCGTTTATTGTAAGTGTAGGAGATGTAAGTTATCTATGGAACTATATGATGCAAAGGCTAGTATGTTATATTTTAATCGTAGATGATATTTTTCCAAAATGTCATTATCTTGGGAAATAATTATTTTTCTTTTTCGTTTTTCTTTTCAGTTTTGACTTTAGCCGTGTTTAACATAACGGCCATAATTTTTTTTCATTTATCTTGTTAACGTGTCCTATGCATTATCTTGGGAACTGTTAGTTTTAAGGAAGTTCTATCGGCAATTTTTTTGTCAAAACACTCATTATTTCGGTGCAGTCGATAGCGTCCGTAAAGTATTTTTATTTGATATGCCGCTATACATTGCGTGATTTGACAATATTTTAGCATAGATAATAAACATATTTCCATCTTTTCTATTTTTCACAAGTGTTCATTTCGCACCGGTCACTTAATTCCATATGCATAAAAAAGCAGTATTATTATTATGATATAGTTTTTCTAAACAACATAGCTTTCATTAACCTTGTTCCATCGTTATACTCAGTTTTCTTATTTTTTGTTAAAGTCTATGTTACAAATGGGGTATAAAGTGACGCAGTCTTTCTCCTCCTGTCCCTCTCGCGCAGCTTGCACGTATCTGTAGTATCGGAACGCCATCTTGCTGTCGGCCGGTGGAACTAATTCGCTGGAATCCCTGCGAAACGAATGGAAATGGGTGTGTAAACGAAATATTAAGGTCGTAACTGAAATATAAATTAATCTATTCTTTAAGATGGATTACAGATAGTTACCAAGTTTGATCATTATAGAAAATTATAATTAAATTATGGATATAGATAGTTAGCAATGTCTGTTATCGTTCAAGGCTCATAAAACAGAAATGTAAATGAGAGCAATTATACTGACAACTTAAAATATATAGAATTGTCATTCTCTCGCTGCTGAGTGCTGAACAGCGATAAACATTAAGTACCAACACATATGTTAGACACTCTTAAAGTTTACACACCCTTTACATACAATAAAGCTTACCATATCATCGCATATTTGAAACAGATACTTACTTGCTCAATTCATTCGACACGAGATTACTATATGGTGTATGTTTAAAAGGATCTCTGTAGAGAGCACAGATTGCACGCTCCTTGCATCCAGGATCCGCAGCACCAATTGGACTGAGAATCGAATCTACCTTTTCTAAAAGCGCTCCATAAAACTTCTCTGCCGCTATTGTATCCTGAAAAGTATTTCCAAATGTTATCAGTTACCACAACAACATATTAATAAGGACAATGTGAATAAACCAAAAAGTAATATAATAAACAGATTAATTTACTTCCGTGGATTTATTGGGTTTTTCTAACTTGAAATTTCCAATAGGAGTTCGGAGTCTGGATTTGCGCTCGGGGCAAGGCAATAAGCTGATCCTTTACTTCATATGAGGACGTAAACGTAACTGGTGAAACGTGGGAGTGCAGTACGCTCCTCGGTGTTGACTTTCGGGAGATCTGTATAGAAGGGGAGCTTACGAATCTGACACGCTTTTCTACATTCCTGACTTTCTTCACACATACACAACGGTTTCGTGTACTTCTGACTTCCCCGTCAGCCAGGAATGATAAGGGTTGATAATAATCAAATAGATATGTAATGTTAAAAATGCTTACAGGATCTTGTGCGGCTAGAATCTCCTGTTGCTGCCTCACGAGTTCAGTTTCTGCTTTCATGCGATTTGTCTCTGTTAACTTTGCTGTTGATACTCTTATTAGCTCGTCTCTGACTGGAGATGGTGGAGCTCTGGCCGCTAACGACGCTGCTCTAATCTGGAATGTCATTTTATTGCACTTTTTAGTATTTTCCGATTGATAGTGAGAATTTATTGCACAGTGCTTACGAAATATTACAAATTTCAAATACAATAATTTAACAAACATTCAACGTGAAATAACTAAAAAATATAATATGTATATGATTTGTGAAGGGATTTCGGTAAGAAGAAACTTAAGAATTCTCATAATTTTAATAAAATAAAACTTCTGACACATATCAGAGTTTTCATATTTTCCGTTTTACTTAACAATAAACATGACAAAACCTGAGTTCAGATAAGATACAGTAATATCTTGTAATTAAAAAATTGAGACACAAGTTGATTACTGATAGAATTATAATAATTTATAAAATCCATAAAATGTTAAAATTCTTATTATAATATTGTCATACAACAATGTAAGTGGTCATCTAATTTTTAGAGCCTTTTTTGGCGACGTATTTTAATGGCACTAGTCACTAAATACAGTCAGTAGTCACTAAAGTCACTGACCGGGGTAAAATATGACGTTTAAAAAATTATATTTTCTCTTGATTTTTCTATTTACTATATTTTGTCTGCGTTTTATAGATGTTAAGAATTTGAAGATGAGTTTCTTAAATGAATTGATGTTCACGCTTAATTAAAACATTATCATATTACGATTTTCTACTACAAATAATTATTGCAAATGTGGCACGTTTTAAACGATAACAGCACTCTCACAATAAATAAATACGTACCTCAAAATGACTTTCAACCGACTATTTATGACAAGTATTTTATTACATACGTAAAGTAATTAACTACGAGTGAAACCTAACTTTCAGGCATTGAACAGAATAATAGCACAGATAATAATAAACTCGATAAATATTATTATCATTTCACATAAATATATTTATGAATGCAGACCGTCACTCAACGTCATCATAGTTCCGAGATGGAAATGGAAAATAAATACAGTCTCAGTTGCTTATACTAATGGTTATTCGCCAGAGAAAATAGAAAACAAATCGTATTGACTTCGTGTGTTGAGCAAATGAGCAAATCATTATCATTATCTCGATCGTTGTAAGTAGCTGAAGGGCGAAATCATACGCTGTCTGACTTGTTAATTTAATGTGTTCATTCTTCACAACTCGAATTATCATAAATAAGATTATCATAAAAGATATTTCATAGTCATAATGATGACAAAACCTATTTGAATTGACTGAGTGATGCATAAAGAATCATGTGCGAGGTTTTTTAAACCTCAATTAAATATGTATAATAGAAATTTATAGTTACAGTACAATTTTAAATTTATGAATGAAAAAATAAAACATATTAATCTTCTTCGTTACGAATTTTCGTTTTCGAATCTTTTTCGTTTGATGGATACCATGGAATTATGTAGGTACCTATATATGTTTTACGTGTGTATGTTCAATTGTACATTTGTTCCCTACTAATCGAAGCATTTGTCCTGTGATGACGTCTTCTGTCTCTATTAAGTATGAAATTTGTCACCCACATATAAATAGTCTATTGCGAAGATAGATGTGAAATTAACTGTTTATTTAATTTCATATTTGTCTTCATTCATGTTTTAACTACATATTTTGACTTTGAGGAGTTTTTATATTTTTGACTATTAATTTATTTTTATCCAACGAATAGGCAAATTATTTTGAAACATTTTTTACTCACCAATGCTTCCTTTTCAGCCTGCAAAGGATCTTTTGGTGACAGTTTCTTGTTTCGATAATACGGATTCGGTGGTCCTACAGGCCTGGAATATAATTTGTGAAATTATTAACAATCATACCGTTTATATATTTATTATAAGTAAACTATTTATTGTGACATCTTAATAATAAAGTACGTAACATTACGACTGTAATGCCCGAAGAGGTAGGCAGAGGAATGTAGTATACTCCCACGTTTCGCCAGTTACACTTACGTCCCATTATGGAATAGGTTTACGACTTTTGCCATATACTGGGCACACACCCAGACTTCGAGCTACTACTAGAAAATTAAAATTAAAAAATTTTAGTAGTGCTCGACCCGGGAATTGAACCCAGGACCTTCCGATCGGCAGTCGCGCTTGCAACCAACACGATCAACAAGGCAGTCACCAACCAACAACCAACAAGGACTGTCTTGTATACAGCAATAACAACATCGTTTAGTTTCATATATTGTCACATAAACTTATGCGTTATGAATTATAACCAGTACATTAAAAATACCTTCCAGCATTGCCATTTGCCACTTTATAAGCAGGACTGGGTACTGCATTAGGAACATTTGAAGATGGACTTGCGTATTCACCCACATTTAGTGATGGAGCTGAAATAACAAACGGCTTTTTAATAAAATAATAATACGAAAAATATGGAATTATTATATTAATTATTTAAATAATGAATATGTAAGAAAATGGTCATATGACGTTACCTGGTGGCATGCCTAAGCCCCAAGCGTTGATATCGTTAGCATCGTTGATGTGAGGCTTGAAATTAGCTATAGCATTGCGGTGAATATCGGACGCGAGATACCTGTATTAATATTTGAAGCATTACACATTATACTACTGAGAGCATTTCAATAAGTAACATTATTAATATTTTATTCACGACATACGTCACGTTAATTTAAACAATGGGAATAATGGATATTTGAATATTTGTGGTCTACCAGAAATGACAATATGATTAAGTCCTATTACTCAGATTAGACACGGATTTATTTACTATCATTAAAATTTTCACTCTATTTGTTCTATTATAGAGTTATATTAAACTTACTCATTTCCTAGACCAGGTCCAGAGAGCTCCCAATCCTGAGGGTAATGTTCAAACGACGGCTGAGGGTTTTCGACGTTTTGTTTCACTACGTGTCCCGCTGTATAAGATGGGTAGCCATATCCGGAATGATGTCCATGGGGCAACTATTGGATATGTTTGATATAATGCACTCAAAATTATTACGCCTTGAATTGTACTATATAAAAATGAAATCGTATTGATTATTAAGCGGCCGTTGTTTAAATCATAAACGTTATAATACCCAGAACATTTATTTGATTAATTATAGTAAATACTGTTGCTACACATATCTCTACTATGGTGTAGTTATTATTATAACAATTGATGTTCGGTCTGCAGGGTATCGTTGCTATTTCAGTTCCAGTACTAGAACCAATCATGTGAATTTTTAAGAGAACCAGTGCGTCTGTGACTAATCTCGAAGTCAGCTACAGACATCTATGGACAGCAATAATCATTTATAACTGCTGCTGTGCGTTTGTTGTTCTCTTTACGTAAATAAAGTTTATGAATAATGTAATCATAAAGTACTGAGCTAAGATAGCTCCAAGACTAACTTGAACTGTAGTTAAGGAAAATAGTATGTAAAAGAGTAAAATCAAACCTTGTGATGATGAGTGATTAAATGGTGATGATGATGGTATTTGGTAGTGTGATAATTCTGGTGATACCATGAACACAGCTTAAATATGTGACTCAGAGCCGGGAAGAGGAAAAGCAGTAATTTTAAAAACATTTTCTTCGCTGTCGTCACGCCGAGGACAAGTGGCAATACAAAGACAAGTTTTAATGCTATCAACTTCACTACTAGAATTATTGCTAGCGCCGCCATTATTAACTTCCTCTTGAGATACTTTTCTGAGAAGAAAAATGTTTTGTATTATGTAGTTAAATATGAAATACTCTTAAAAAGACTCGATTTTCTTTAAAACAGTATTTACGATAAGTAATAAATTGAAGAAGCTATTTTTTTATAAACATTTTCTCCCAATTCACCATATTCTGAGGGATGCTCAAAGTGAATGGAATATGATTAATACAATGTATGACTTTTATTAAGGGTATGAACATATAGAATAAAGAGTAAAACATTTTGAATTTCGATGCGTTAACTGGTTACTATATTTACTGGTTTACTTAAATTAAGGTAACACAAGTCAATATTAAGATTTAGGTAAGTTATCCGTTCGTAAAAACTTCATCGTATTTAGTGACCGATTCAATGCTTACTTATGAACGTTTCAAGATCGGAATTAAGATGCAAAACTTCTAATACTTTATAAAATATGTATTACTATTTTATTGTGTAACTTACTAATTTTGTGAATAATGAATACACGCCCATTTCCATTCTCCTCGACTTTGGGCTCCAAATCAATATGAACAAGAGCACCGGTTTTAGTCAGGGCTCTTGGTGATACTTTTAAAATTGTCCCGTGAAAGAACAATTCTGGTAGGGTTAGCTTCATATCGTGAGTCATTAGGAACTTTACTCCTTTGCTATACAAAGCATCCGTTACTTCTTCTAGAGGCGTTTCTGAAACAAAGCAAATCACATCTTCACTGAAAACTGTACTGTACGGTATTTGTACTGTTGGTTAGATTTTGTTATCTCATTGAATGTTAATGCACTTGAATCATTATAAATGTGAAAATTACACATTCAGTTCAACACTATTCACATGATTTTGTAGTATTTATGTGTGGTATGTACGGTAACAAACATTGGTTTTTAATCTAGATTCTGGCAAAAGATAGGCAGCTCAGAATACTTCTTTTCGAGTTTTGTACTAAAAGAGTGAAATAAGTAATAAAATTAGTATCGTAACAACACGCCTGTAATCCCCGGAGAGGTAGGCAGAGGAGTGTAGAACAGTCCCACGTTTCACCAGTTACGTTTACGTCCCACTATGGAATAGGTGGTGA
>DWDU01005276.1:0-10115 GCA_018245575.1 Jemadia suekentonmiller
ATTGGAGACGACTGCCTGCGAGGGGTATGCGCAAAGGCAAATCGTCTCATATTACATAATGATGACACTACAAATGCATACATTTAAAAGAAATTAAGTATTCGAAAACAAAAATGTCGACTTATAGATTAAGTATAACATTTTAAAATACTGTAAAAAACATGTTTTACATTACATCTAAAATATATATATATATATATAATTGAATAGATAACATTTCACAAAAAATCCTCAAGAACTTCTCATATATAGTAAATTTAGAGCTGTTTCCTATGTGGAGTTTTCCCGTACTTTGCTTTGTGTAATCAGACCGCCACGTTCGAGGCTTATGGATATTAGATTTCTTGGGACAGAAAACATGTCATATTCGTACTTTATTTAAAGAAAAGCTATCGTACACTTCAATACAACACGATTAGATAAACTAATGAATCGATGCGAATTTTAGCGATTAGATGTGACTGTATTTTTTTAAATATCATTTCCCTATACATATCTATCTGTGAGTTACAGAAGTTATAAAATGTTATGACGAAACATTAATAATAATTATGTACAATACTGTAGAATCTAGCATAGCGACTAGCCTCGAAACGTTTGGTCTTGTAATTTTTATACATCTACAATTGTTATCGTAGATAATAACCAAAAACTGTAATCACGATACAAGGACTATTTTATCAATTTTATGTTTAGTGATATAATTACTTTTACAAAATTAAACCGGGCTAAACATATCTAGCACCTGTTTATATAGGACAAGCGGTACCCTACAGTTTCGCTCGCATATAATTAAAAAATAGCTAATTCACAACATCTCAGTCGTATGTCACAGTTTACTTAATACAATACGAGTACATAGATACGGGTTGACGCTAGGTTTGCAAGTATGTCAATGTTATGTTATATGTTATGTTGAGGCGACTAAAAGGAGGCTTCTGTGGTTGGAACTGGCTAGAGTGGGAGCTCGAACCGTTCAGTCAGCAATCCCGGGAAGGACGATGGTTGAGCCGCATGCTGTCGTGAGAACCAGTGTGCGTGTAACATAGGGAAAACCGCTACTATCGTTGAACACAGTCCTCCCTTGAGGGGTTATGCCCATTTTCCCAAAGCTGGGCGCGGGTTGGGAATCGCAAAGCACATAATCTTGTAAAGCTTACGCTGTTGCTCATAGACGGCCTTCGGAAATTACAAGCGTGTTATTTAGTAAGTGTTCTGAACAACTTATGATCTTTCATCAAAAATTTCACCAACAATCCTTGAAATATTTCATTATAGTCGTAAAAGTGAAACATACAGACAGAGATAATTTTGAATTTGAATGTGTATACTTGTGGATTTAGTATGCGTACGAGTACTATAGCAAAACATGGAGTTTAAATATATTTTAGGCTGAAAACAACTGCTTACAGTAACACATGATATGAAATAATGTAAGCAAACCATACACTCAACTTAAGTACAGAATACCTACAATAAAGGCAAACAGACGCCCTAACGCGAAGTAGCCCAGCCTAAGTACATCACATAAAAGGGATAACCGACACTATTCTCAATAGGAATGGTAATTTCGAGATCCGTTATAACGAAATAAAGGGTCATTTAAAGGAAATTGTTAGGTCGCTTTGTTAGTGGTTTTTATTGCCTCCTATAAGTCATATACGGGTTTACTGAGATTACATAGATAGACTAAGTCCCTATTCTATGGTAGAACGTTTAACATAACCATCCATATCAGAGTAGGTAGAATGGGCCATTATCTTAAAGTTAATGCACTATTTTTATGAACCGCGACAGAAATTGGAATATAATTAAAATGACCCTAATAATGAGCTAATGCTCAATGGTAATTAATAATTTAATTGGTGTTTTTCTTTATCATTTTTTTAAATTATTATTATTAATATCAATAGAAGTTGTAATCGACAAGATTATTTTTCGTCCAATACATTAGCAAACGAGTCATCCACTTTTAACAATTACACCAAATTAGTGGAACAATTCGGGCCATTCACTGAAATAATTAAAGAATATGATAATTTAATGACCGAGTCATCTTGGAGCCTTTAACTGTGTTCGTAAATTGTGTCCATAATGACAGGGTATTATGATTGTCTTGAAATATGCATCTGGACGGTCGTTTATTAAGGAGATATAAAGGCAAATACCCTCATGTCTGGCTCTAGAATTTTGAGTACTGATTATTTCAGTTAATCGAAAAATAAATGTTTCGTGGTTCATAATCGTACACCGTCAAAGTAAATTGTTGAGTGTTTAATGTTGCTCGGAGTCTAGATTTATGCCCGGTGTATCGCGATAGATGCACAACCTACTTCATCGTGGGACGTCAACGTAACTGGTGAAACGTGGAAGTGTACTCCTCTGCCTACATCTTCTAGGATTACAGGCGTGATTACGTGATTAACTTACGTTTTATAACTGTTATGGTCCTATGACTGAGGAAAACAAGAAGGTGTGCAATACCAAGAACACTTTAGTTTATCTATTTAAACTCTATCACCACGCTAATTGCAATTTATTTTCAACTCTTGCTCTATACCTCTAACCTTAGCTAAGCTGGCAAAACTCCAAAATTTCAATTCTGATAGTCGACAGTCTTAAATAGCAAAATACGTTTTTACGTAGTTTGCTATTTAAGACATGGTTTTTTAGTCACTAATCACTTATTTTTCATAAATAACAATAGTTTATTTATTCTAGCCCGATGATTTGTAGAGTATTAAATTTTATTCTCTCTCATCCCTCTGATTGACATGCTTTTTTAACGGGCCGGTTATTAAAAGCTCTACGCACATTTTCGATGTTGAAAAATGAATGAATTGTTTTGTTATATATTTGGTCAAGAACGTGGAACGTTCAAGAACGTTCTCATGTAGAGAAGAGTATTCATCAGTTGCCGAAGTAGCGCTGTTCCTTTTCCACGTATTTAAGATCTGAAGTGAGATGCCAGTTTGTGCATAAGAAATTATTTTATTTCCAATAATAATAATTATTTATAGTTTTTTATTGCATTAACTAGCTGTTTTTTCCATGTTGTAGTTTTAACGTATAAAATAATAAACAAAAATAATTACCATTCACTCAGTACATTTTTATAAAACGTTACGACTATCAAAGAATCCACGGTAACAACGGATTGAACAACTGAAAACATTCTGTAAGTTGAACACAACAGTAATGCTAAGTGGGGTATAATTAGCTCATTAGGATTCGTTGTGCGGTACGGCTAGGGTGCGTTTATAGAGATTCACTTTTTCACAGCCGATTAATGCTTTCTCTGATCAATACATTCGTGTAAAGTGCAATGGAGTACAACGATGCAATATGAAATAACTACCACTATGCTTTACCATGGATTTCCTTATATCATAGTGACACAATGAATAATGGGAATGTTCTACATTCCTTTGCCTACCTCTTCGGGGATTACAGGCGTGATGTTACGTTTACATAGTGACACAAACGTACAACACACATGAACACACGAAAACCTTTCTACAAAAGTAAGGGAAATCTGGGTATTTCGCCAAGCAGGTTCAATGAAGATTCTGAGACATTTGCATTAGCTTAATTTTAATATCATGTAAAAAGTTTGAGATAATCGTTATAAAATCATCCACTTAATTCCATCTTATATCAGAAAAATAAGATCATGTTTCTAAAAAATATATTTCTATTAGTTCCAAGCTAAATTATGTTCACCCGTCAATAATGCATCTGAGATTCCTATCAGGCATCATATACAGCGTAAATTATATAGTCTACAGGTAATTTTCTTACTAAATGAAGGCATCTAGCTTACGTCTTTGATTGAAAAGGTTCAATGTAATACGCTTTCACATTGATATAATTAACTACCTACCTATACCAAAACCAACCGTTCCTTTATATGAAAGTATTTACTTATTATTGTCGTCACGCCAGGTCACCTATTGGGTAGGCAAGGAACACTGCCTGCCAAGTATATCTTTTCTTCACAAATGCGCGAGAGGATCTGAATTATGATCGAACTGCCACATTAGCCGCTGTTTGAGCTATTGGGTAAGATAATTTAATGTTCGTCTCCTTTGACACCTACTCGTATTTCAGCATCTTCGCCATCCATATTAGCATTCATCATCAACCTTTTATATCGTTCAACTATTGAACCCGACGTTCTCTCTAAATGAGACGGATGAGGTAATATATGTATGCTAGTGACATAATATACATATAAGTCGAATATTCGCATTATATAAATATTATTTAAAATTTTCAAGGACAATAACGTGAAAGTGTAGATACGTGATGTTTACATACATGTTTCATTATTTTTACTATGACTAAGTTAATATACATAGTTTGTGTTTATTCGTTTAACTAATTTCATTTGACTTAAAACAACTGATTTTTTTATAAATATTTTGATAGGGTTGCTTACTAATATGTCTTGGTATTTATTCCCAATTAAGATTCTACTGCGAAACTTTGAATATATACATCTGTTATAATTTACCACTTATTCCATAGTGGGACGTAAACGTAAATAAATGGTGAGACGTGGGTGTGTACTACATTCCTCTGCCTACCTCTTTGGGAATGAATGGCGTAATGGTACGGTTTTATAATTTATTCTTAATTAAATTATTCAATGATAATTTCTTAACTAAAATATAACTCCGCTGTCTTTTGTTTCTCCATAAATTGTAGGGCAGAATCTTGGTTGCTTGCAATAAAAGTCACTTAAGAGGAATTCTCTCTCTAAATTAAGGTGGAGCCTACAGCTAAGATTGAAGAGGGTTTCATTGTAAGATGTGGCTGAGGCGCCATTAATTAATTCTGCATTCTGTTGTAATGGTGTACTGCTGACTAGATATAACTACACGACATTAGTGGTATATTTAAAAAAAATATTTACTAATACTAGTGGTTCAGGAGCGATGTAAATTCAATCAATTTTCGTTAAATTTTTTACTTTGAAATTCATTAAATTTTTTGTGTTAAATATTACACATCTATAAATCTCTATGTTATGCTTTTGATACCAAACTGTTATATATATGCGGTTAGGGCATGTAGCTGAGCTTACGCAGACATACCACGAATTATTATTTATCAGCGCTGGGTTTAGTCGCCTCTTATGACATTATGTATACCGACACGGGATCGGGCAATGTATTCTTACTCCGCCCCGACCCGAAACGACTTATTATATTCAATTAAAGTCATTTGTTATACCTTTTACATATAAATTTTATCTTTTTGCACTTCTCTATGTAATCTTTTACTTTACCAAGTCTTAGACTAGTCCATACACGCAGTATTCTACGGCGCAGTAGTCGTTGGTCTAAAAAAACACGATTTTGAGAGTGGAGAATCTATACTAAATTGTGCTTCTTCAATCAACAAAGAAAATGAAAATCATTTTCAACTTTCTCCACTCTCAAATCTGATTAAGCTCTCTTACATCGCAATCCTTAACCAACGCACTAAAGAATAAAAAAGATAATTGTATAAGTTTAGATGCGAATATAAGGTTAAAAGTAATTCATTGTTGCTTTGTAAATAAAGTCAAAAACAGTGACAGTGACAGCTTATAATAATAATTTTTAAATTTCCCAAAGTTATTGTAATTGTCAAGATATTAATATGTCTTATCTAGTATTTCTATAACAATGTTATCACCCTTCGCCGGGGACCAAACACTAATTTAATTTAATTATTAACAAATCAACTGAGCTTATCAAGCAGAGCTTGTATTGTGTGACTATTGCCTGGCTCATAATTGCTTAGATACCTAAAATTGGCTTTCGAAAAGTCACTGAATGAGAAATTTCTTGCTTTCCTTGAGGGAAACTACAAGATGGGCTTTACGAGCAATCATTTAAATAAAAATATAGTCAGGCGTTTAAAACTTAACCCTCTCGTACTGGCAACTCAGTCACATTTTTACTATTTTGGCTGTACGCAAATATAAGATGACTAAAGGAGTCAACTAACTAGGGAGAAGTTGTAAATGCGTTGAAAATGCGTATTAATTCAAAATGTTACTGAATTTTTTCTTGAAGAACTTTGTTTTGGTGTCCGGTAGTGTTTTAAAGAACGAAGTACATTATTGTTCTTACAAGTCTTTATGGTCCATGAAAAAGAGAGAGAGAGAAAGAGAGAAAAAGACCACAAATAACAACGAAAGCTTCGTACAAGGGTATGGCATTGTGTAGACGTTCATCGTTCTTAGCATTGCAAATTCTTGTCTATTTTGGGGTTTGGGCAAAACTCCGTTGGATGGTAATCGCGGTATAACAATCAGGCTTGACAGTGATGTACACCGGTGCAAACAAAATATCGATATCTGTTAATTCTACAATATCAAGAAGGAACGAACATTCAATAACTAATATATTACATTCCTATTAAGCTATAAACACTCTAACTATAACATAACAAGCGAAAATGACAATATAGTTTGCTATTTAGTAAAAAAATCTATGAATAAATAAAAAATACATTAGAAGCTTTTATTTAATTCTTTCTCCTTTTGTTAACCGTTCAATGAAATCCTTGCATTTCTGTCTAAGATGAATGTGTAGTATAACTTTTCAATCATACTACATACTAGCCAGATATTTATATTTTTATAATGAATACGCCTAAATGTATGAAAGAACGTATTTATGTTTTTAACATTGATATAATTTATTATGATTGCTATAAGTATAGCGTTTAACATGCACTCATCCTACCCCCTAAAGCACTTGACGACTTAATAAGCGATCGATCTGTACGTAAGAATTTCAAGCATCTGTAGAAAATAAATTAATATATCGACTGACTCTTGCGATATGATCCAAAGTATACTTATACGTACGTATTAAACACATACGCTGTGTATGTATGTAGTTTTTATAAGTGGTAAATATTACATATGAAGTCTACGTATGTGATATCGTTACGTAATCGCAACGCAGTCGTTCTTAAGTCGTAAGGTGCCTTAAATTTTATAATAACATGCGCGTCTCGCCATAAAATGTTCTAGTTTTACGAGAATACATGTTTAATGTGTAAAAATATATTAATAAAAAGTAAGACGTTAGGGTTTGGCCATATTAATTTGGTATTTATCGAATAACATCTCACGACTCTTTCAAATCACAGCCACGGCTGATTAGTATACAGCTTGCTAATGTTCTAGCCATACTTTTTCAAGGTTTAACCTTCAGATTTCGTATGCAACCCAGATGCAATATGCATTTCCTTGCCATTCGGAATAATGTGCTGACTGAATTTTAAAGTTCAATGTTAAAGTTTTCATACTTTTTTTGTATATAATTGTGCAATGTTTATAATATTTAAAAGCAGACATATACAGACGAAATAAAAGAAATATCATTTGAGTGATATGACATTTAATTCTAAGTTTACAATTCAAGGTCAAAGTCACGGTGAATAGTTGAAATAGAACAGGTTTCACATGTAATCTCTAACAGGAGCCTTAAATGTATGTCTTACGGTTGCATATAACCTCTTTCAGCTAAAATGAAAACTAGGTACCGTTTCAAGGTTTCACGTAGTATGGAAACGCTTAGTTAAAATTCATGAGCAAAAATTGTTGAAGTCGCGAGTTTCGTAATATTGAGCATTATACAGGCGCTTGTGAGAGTTTAAAACTTTGTAACGTAAACTCTGCATTATTTCATAGAAGTAACGCCGTCATGAAACACCGTAATCAACGTTAATAATGTAACGTTTTTAAAGTAAGCAGCTCTGTTAATCTAGGTGTGAATTCATTTACGCCTTATAGAACCATAAGATCAGATATTTGCATGTGGGTAGAAAACTTGCTAATATACCTACCTAGTAATTACTATTAGCGCACGAGTTTAACATAAGTTGTGCCGTAGCGTTTGTTTTATGTATCTTAACAGTTGGTAATTTCTTTACTGTTATCTACTCTATTCAACCAATTAAAACTGTAGGTACAAGTCACAGAGAGCAACAACTGTACATAAGGCAGCTTATGTATTTAAGTCTGCAATAAATCAAATTGAATTGAAGTCCCAAGTAAGGTCGATTGATATTATATTGTCAATATACGAACAATGAAGGAATCGGAATACAAATATTGTTATTATTATTATTTCCTTACGCTATCTCCTTTGCGGAGTAGGCAGAGAGCACTAAATATCAAATGTATATATACTTGGACACTTCACCTGCTTTCTATTGCACAGCAGAACTACTTTTTGCAATAGAAAGAAAAAACGTGCTCATCTGTTATGTCTGCTAATGTGTTCTGCAATCCTGCGTGTGGATTATTGGCAAAAACTTTTCGGAGGAGGCCTTTGTCCTGGAGTATATCGAGACAGGTTAATGTTAATGAATGTTCATCGTTGTACTACGCCTCCAATATGTACGGTATGATATTCTAAAAACGTAATGTAAATATTCTCGAGAATCAATTTGAATTTATGAACATTATTACTACGATATTTACATTGTGGGTTCCGCCAAATTATTTACAATCATAATTTCAAAAGAAAATATACCAGCACTATGAACTTACCGGCATCACTTTCAACGCGAAGAAAATATCTCTTTAAAATTCATGAGGGAAAATTGTCGAGTTGGCGGGTTGAGTGATACTTATTAGATTTAACATTGCCGCTGCGGGGAGCGTGTACATAGGGCATACCTACACTGTGCGCTATATCGCCGCATTGGATTCAACGAAGCGAGCTACTGTCGAATTACCTACAGATGTGTGCGCCGTCACAGTTTCAATCAATTTTGTGTGGCTCCAACATTTTCGTTTTAATCTCACTGTCGATTAATATTCGATCATAACTTTCCATTTTTTTTATTTAGGAATGGACCCGCGACTGATCCTGGAAAATTGAATACAGTTCAAGATGGTAAATTAACAAGAATTACGTGTGCTGTCCTAGCAAGCTCGAGTTAAGTGGGAAAAGCTCTACGATTTTGATTTACTGTTACAAAGTTATTATATTCTGAAGTGCTGTGAAATCTCTGAGTTTGTTACAGTTTGTATAAGTGAGAAACTCGTAATAGTATAAATTTGTCCGACATTTGTTTCTGAGTAATTTGAGACTTGAACCTAGTACATTTTTCGTTATCAATTATGTCATCGAGTGACTTATTTTTCTCACGCCAAATTTTAGAAGGATGAAAAAGATAGCTACCGTTTTTACTTCACCAGTAAGGTTATCTTAATATAACGCCTATAGTTCCCCAGACAAAGTTCTGTAAGAACTAAGAATTCTTTTAAACTATGCTGAAAATACGAGCAGCGTCGATATGATCTTCTTTTAATTTCTAAATTGAAGATACATATACACATCTATACAAATATATTATACTTACATTAAGCTTATTTACTCAGAACATTTCCTGAGAGCCTTTGAGTGCCCTGAGCTTCTACGTAAAAATATGCTTTCAAAGTGAACACCATCTGAGTAGCTTTTCTAAATCTAGATTTTTGAATGCTCTAATTTAGCCGCTTACTTTGATACTAGGATTTTATCTTTTTTATTCAAGCGTCTACTTTGTTAGATTTATTTTACTTTGTAATGTTCATAGGATTTTGCTTAGCTTTAGATTGTTGCTAAATTTAAAATGCTCAGATGCTGGATGTCTATTATATCCATACATTTATCACATAAATATGATTATTAACGTAACACCACGCTTGCAATCCCCAAAGTGGCAGGCATACAAGTGTAGTATACTCCTACGTTTCACCAGTTACGTTTAGGTCTCAATAAGAAATAGGTCTGTCATTGAAGTCTATTACCAAAATTTAAATTATGAAATCAAATAGTGCACAACCCGGGATTTGAACTTAACACGGCTCGATCGGCAGTCTCACCTGGAACCAACAAGAGCAATGAAGCAATTAATATTATTATTAAGTGTAGTTTACATGAAAATTTAAGATTATAAGCCTTGTGAAGAAACCAAACCATTGATAATAGTCCGTTTCTAATTAATATATGTATATATGTACATAGTCAATATTATAATAAACGTGAGATATATCTATTAGGGGTGCATGAAAGGAGCCTCTCCGAGCGGCGACTATTGCTCATTAAGTACGA
>DWDU01005277.1:0-10115 GCA_018245575.1 Jemadia suekentonmiller
GCTAGCCCTCAGTTTATTTACATATTGGCAAACATTCAAAGCTGGTTTTCATTCAATTTGCCCGCCGTTCCGAGGATAACAATCCATCGTGGCTTCTCAGATCTTTCTTGACGTTGCGGCAACGAATTTGACGTCATTATACTGAACCAATTACGAAGCAATGCCGCCAAGAGGCTAACGCGAAAATAGTTTCTGATTGAGATCAATTACTACGTGGTAACATGCTTTGTTAATACAATACTGTATGTAAACCTACAAATCAAAGGGTATGTGGAAGGGTAAGGGTAAAGGTTGGAAAGCAAAAGCAAATCAGACTTGCCGGTTTTCTATCACTTTTATTCCTATCCTAAAGAAGTAATGCTCTCTTATCCTGATTATGCGTTTGAATGAGCGTCGCCAGGATTACTTTCAGGGGGTGCATTTGCATCTACACTGTGTACATAAACTATTAGCCAATATAAAATATAGAACTATACATGTATAGCATGTGGATAACAGAGTTACGAGGATTAAGTACTTTTTCCAATGCATTACATATATACATTCGAAAATCATCAGCTTCGCGTTGATTCAGTTAGCTAAAAAATGTGTAATTTTTCTATGTACTTTCTTTCCTGACAGGGGGCTGCAGTTGCCCTTGTACTGCTGCCGGCGCCCATGCCTGTATCTGACTTAATTTCCTACTGAAGACTTAGGACTGAAGATTTAGACTGAAGGATTGAAACTTAGTATGCAATTGCCAGTGAAGAATCATTAATCATGGGCATTATACCGAACTAAAGAAAAGGAATTTTGTTAATACTTTACAACAGAGTGCAAGAGTGAAATGCAAGGTATGTATATATGTATAAAGCATAATGTCGAAGAAATAAGGGTACATTTGGACATAAAGTAAGTCACCAGAGTGTGATCAGACGAATGGTCTGTACAATTATTCCTTATCAAATATGACACTGAACATGGTTTTGGTACTGTAAGTACTAAGTATATTTGCTTTTGTTTAGGAAGAAAACTTTGCAAATAATGTATTACTTTTAAAAAATATAGAAACTGTTAGTGATAATGTTCCAAATATATTTATGAGGGCAAAATTAATAAATATGTGTCGTTTTTAGCCACTGTCAAAATTTTAAATTCGGTGCTACAGTCCTAGGTAGTTAACATATATTATCTTTTGATCATTTAATTTATAATATATCGCCTTCATAAACCCTACGAAACATCAGCTCACTGAGCCGTAAATATAAATCTCTCAGCATTGAATAATTGTATCTCCGAGCTTTATATTCATTCGCTGACTAACGGAAAACCAATTCCTGTTGAATTCCACCGAGTAGGTACCACCTTCGCAAATTGCAATGTGTGACAAGAGATTATTATGGACGTATGCACTAATGTCATTCCATTCTCGCAAATAAAATTATGTCTTGCAGTGGAATTTCTTACGCCGCTTCTTCGTCACAATTGAAGCAACTTTCGTAGTTTAATAAAATCCAAATAGACTCGTTTATAGAAGTTTTTGATTAATTAAGGGTTATTTCCTAAATTTGATACCTCCACCGGTCTAGCTTTTCTATGATACGTTTTAACGAGCGATTCCCAGCGAACATCAGAAGTCATGATATTTTATGTCAGTTACAAGAACTGACATGAATCCGCAAAAGCATCTTGACGCGTTCTTCAGTAGATGAAAGCTGCGGGATAATATGCTATATTTCATTTCATTGTGGCTCAAAATATTTTCGATGCATTTCATAACATGTTATGACAGTAATTATTACACAACAACGGGCGCATAATAATGTTTATTGCTACTGATACCATTGCATAAATGTCGTTTTTTTTCGTTTCAACTTATTTACCTTATTTATTAGTTTTTTTCACTATTGGTACTACAATTTAGGAAACTAAATTACGGGTTACAGAACTAAGAATATCAAACTAAAGATATTAAAGTTTCTGTTCAAGTGGAGCAAGACCATGAGAATATAAAAAAAAAACATCTGAAAAACGATAACCCAACGGAAGAAAAACCAGCCAAAACCTCCGAAGATAACTCACAGAGCACTCTTTAGTTTAAATATTAATAATTAGTCTAATATGTGCGCAACTATACCACAAATACTCTCTTAATGATTGACCGTGGGAACACACTTATCTTAATGAATGCACTTACCTTTTCGGGGATTACAGGCGTGATGTTATTTTTCCTTAGTATCTTAATAATAATTCGCGCACTTACAATCCACGATTTAATTCAGCTCGCCCACCGCGGCGGCTAGTGAAGACAATATTACAGCGTGTAAGCTGTTGCCAACAAACGGTACGCGTGTATCCAATACATTACCGTGGACGCAATTACTTAATTAATCTGGAACCTATACATACACAATCTATACCCACTCTCTTCGGTATCACTAAAAAAATTTAAATGTAACTAAACATGACAGATCCGTACGAATATAAGCGCCCTGTATTCTCTGCCTACCCCGTAAGTGAACTGGCGTGAAATTACGTATGTAACAGTGCAACTACCTCTTCTTGTTAGGGAGGATGTCACAAAACACAAGAATATTATTACGATTATTGTTGATTTTATTATTTTCCCTTTCAGTCATTGTCTCGTTCCACTGTTAGAAATGGACTTTCTATCGGAATTAAAATCTATCAAACTAGCGAAGAGCAAATTGGCAGGTCTCATAGGGTTTATAGTTTTTTTGATGTTTTGTTTATTACAAAATCATACTTCGAATAAGGGCCCAAATCCAAACTCAGAGCTGTTACTATAAAATCTAAGTACATACCCAAAATCCAATATTACAGGACATCTCGGTCAGCAGTCGACTGACGAGGCAGTCAATATCCAACATTACAGGTAGTAATTAATATTTAAGTAAGTAATATTTAATATTAAAAGAAACATAAATCTTTCTAATCCAGATATGTAGTATGTCAGGCTCTGTACCTCAGATCGGGTGATCTACTCGTAAGTACAATCCGGTGAGTTGAAAGTTAAAACCGATATCTAATTTCTAAAGTTATCAAATGGTATTTATCTTCACATTTTCTTTATTAGTAGAGTACAGGTGTACTAAAAATTCCAGACCTAGCCTAACGTACGATCACAAAACTCATTTCCACTGCTTGCAACACTCTGACGTCACGGTGCTCGCGCAAAGCAGTTTCACTAAAACCCTGATCCCCAGTCGGATCAAGCTTAAATACAAGATGAACCAATCCACATACTTTTAGTGATGATAAAATATTAGAAATACATTGTGAACTAATTCACAGTTCACTTTAGATTTAGTTGCGGATATGCAAAAAATATTTATATAAGTATATCTATCCATGTATGATTATAATATTACAAATATTAGAATAACTTTATTTGTTAATGTTTTATCATTAATGTACCAAACAACCTAATGAAAAATAAGTACTTGGAATATAGAGCAGTCTGATTCTCATACTCAGACATTGTGAATGATGCATGTGGATTGCAGACCTAAAGAAGACAGAAAGAAACTAGTGTATTTGAAAGACTCCAACTAGGGAGACTTAGTCAGCTGTTAATTTTCCAAGATTGATGAATAGAAAGTGTATCCGTCGAATACCGTTTACCGTTTATCCTCCTAAGATGAAATCCAGTATTTTTTAATGTCCTTATAATATTTTATTCACAATTAATTAATTCTATGGACGTTTCCGTATATATGTATCTTTTATTGGAGCTATTGTTAAAAGCCCCACTCCCAGCCAGCAATTACATAGCAATGATTATTTACATATACATATATAAGCACCTAATAATTCTTCTATAACTGGACCAATCACCATAATCAGATTATTGAGCGCGAATAACAAAGTCAAATGTAAAAGTAAAAACTGCTGTCTTTATTTGATTTACTATAAAAGCTCAGTCCTTATTTTAGCATAATATGATTAGCTTAAAAATTCTTCGTTTTAAAAGTACGGTTAAGAAAATAAGCAATTCCTTCGGAATACAACGAAATATGATCGTAATATTTATCGGTTATTTTTAAAAAGTTTAAAAGTATAAAAGTTATGAAAAGAATAATGACACAAATTTGTAGAGTAATGAAATAACAGTAGTGTAAGAACTAAACGTGTAAAAATGTTTAGTTAAGTATTTAGACCTCAATGTATATAGAAAATTGCAGTTAAAAAATAATTTTCACTGAAAATAATAATATTACATCGCAATTAATTTTATATTTTCGAATATTAGTTTATTAATAAAAAATAAAAATAAAATACGGACCTTTAAGTGGTTTCAGCACATTAAAACAATAGTTACGGATATTAAAAAAACTCTATTTACACCATTGTCAACACTACAATAAATTTAATAAGTACTTTATTCACTAAAATGTATTTCAGGAAAATATACTTTGCTTTAGTGTCAATAAAAATTAAAACAGAAACACGTTTGTAGAAAAATGGCGGTAAATTTTAATGGCACGTTCTGTTCCCGCGACGGCGCACAACAGACAACTATGCCGTTCCGGACTGGCTTGGCTTGACACAATAAAATTAAGCATCCAAAAGGCATAGCGCACACCGAATTTAAACGATTTCGTAACGAAAAGTCATTAAAAGGGAATACAAATTTTCGGTTCATAATTTAATAATTTGGCAGCACCAAATACTAATATAATACTAAGGACAGAACTGACAACTTTTTCAAATTAATTTGAGACAAAGTACTTATAAAGTACTTAATACATTGTGCTCTATTGCAGAAAGAAATAAGACATGAAAATAAACGTAAGTTTTTTATTCACCAACATAACAACAATGTATGGAAATCAATTTTTAAAGCATATAGTGTTTCAATTTTTAAAGCAGATAGTGTTTGTTTAAAAGTGTGTTTTTGGTATTTTTTGTACTATTAGAATTTAATCAAATAATTTTATTACTTTACGATACACCGTTTACAAAACTGAATTGATCTACAATGGGTACTTCTGGGTGACTAATTTTATAATAATCAAAATTTATGTACAAATTTTCAATATTTTGGACGTCTCTTCTATCGATAAAAAACTGTCTGTTCGCAAGTACATATGTATTTACAAGCGTTTTTATTCACTATAAAAGAAGGTTGCGAATATATCGTATTCGAACTTCGCTTCAATACCAAGACTGGTATATTTGTACATCGTATATGTTCAACGTATATTGACACTTAGCGTAGTAGGTACATTCTGGTACATAATGCACTGCGCGATTTTCTTTGTTTTTTACACTTAACCAAGACGTAGATGGTTCTTCATCATTCTCTAAATTCAACACCATTTACTCAATTCAATAAAATATATCGTATCTTTAGTCAGATCAACTCTACTTTGTTATAATATTACCACATAATTTTTGGAACGTTACATACTTAGATACACACTCGATGATTATTTGTGCCATAAATTATGAAAAATTATCTTTTTTACAAGTAGGAACTCTTTCGTATGTGAGGTAGCGCTTAAAATATCATTTCTAACGAAAAGTTACATTGCTTTTGGATTTTTGTGGCGAAATTTGTATTGCTTTATAAGTGGTCCTTAACATTCATTCTAATTTTAAATGTAGATTAAAGTGATTGGATAAGTTTCTAATTACGAGTTTCTTGTCACTGTTATTCTTACTATTTCAATATATATATCATAACGCCTGTAGTCCCCGAAGAGGTAGGCAGAGGTATGTAAAATACTCCCACGTTTCACCAGTTACGTTTAGTTCCCTCTATGGAATAAGTGGTGAACGTATTGCCATACACCGGACACATATCCAGACTCCGAGCCACTACTAGGAAATCTAAATTAGTAATTTTTGTAGTGCTCGACCCGGGAATTGAACCCGGGACCTCTCGATTGGCAGTCGCTCTTGCAACCAACACGACCAACGAGGCAATTATTAAGCGTTTTAATATATTTTTCTTAGAATAACTACTGCGTAACTATTTATACATTATTTCTCCAAAGTTTACGATTCATTTGTTCAACTACTTCTTCCATTAAATTAAACTTAACGGAACGAATCTATCTTCATCGTTATTTTAAACTTAACGGAATCGCGGGGTAAAAAGTCCGTTTTTGATTTGGACTTTAAATTTGAAATGTGCCCATAAAATCAACCGTGAACGTAACTAGTATAATCGTTAGGAATACCTCACTATTACAATAGGTTGTAATCATTTATATACAATAAAAATTGCAACAAAATCATCAAAGAAATTTTAGTATTTTTATACAGATTTTCTGACACAAGTCAATCAAATTAATAATAAGACGCTTGAGATTATTTTTCAATCGCGATTACGTCAATGTTGTTTCTAAAGCATTTACAGCAATTTCCGTTTCCGACTTTATACTTTAAAAACTTTTAAAAAACTGTTGATATGTCTTAATTATACAAAAAAAAGAGATATTTTCCAATATGGTTATAGATAAAAATTTCTAACTCAGATTCGTTCCAACATAATAAACATAATAAATCATAATGAATAAACTTCATTTCGCAATTGGCGCTTAAAGAGAAATCTCCGCCTGTTAGTTTTAGGATGTGGACTCGTATTTCATAGAAAAATTAATGAAATTAACCTATTTCACTTCCCACGTTTCAATAATAAAAGTGGATAATATTTTCTATATAATTAAAACTTACATGTGCAATTACTTGGATGTTCGGTTAGAAGCTGTACTGTGAACATAATTACAGCGACAGCCGCCACTCCGTTATTTCGGAGAACTTGTAGCTGCAGAGCGAAAGAATTATGATAATAACACACGCGTGCCGTTCTCGCTAAATTTAATAGCTATGAGGATCATACTTTGTTGGAATACGCTCATAAATTAGGTATTATTGGATGCTTTCGCAATTTATTGCGTGTATTAATATTTTTATTCTCGTTCAGTAGGTATTAAAGTACCTACATTAAAAATTGTAGAGTACTGAATATAATAATTATAATAAATTTTAATCACTTGCCAGTAACCGTAGCGACACCTGCCAGAGACGAAATAATTAATTACATCAGCGTTTCGTTAGAATATTTACAAACCCACTAGCTCTCGAATTTGATACCCTGGAGTCACTATTTAAAACTCTTTTATATATGATCTGTCTCGTTCGTCGTATGGTGGCAGGCGAGACTGCTGAGGAGTCGGGTTCAAAACCCAGGTCGGGTACCAGATTTTCTAGTAGTGGCCCAAAGTTTGGATTTGTGCCCGATGTACGGAAATAAGCTCGCCGCCTATTCCATAGTGGCTCATAAACGTAATCGATGAAACGTGGGAGTGTACTAAACTCGTCTGCCTACCTCTTCGGGAATTACAGGCATGATGTTACGTTTAAAATATACAGACCTAGATTTGAATTGGAATAGATTTTTTAATATTATTCTTTGTTATTATGGAATATTTAGCACTCCGTGCCCTCTGCCTACCCCGTAAGGGACTTTGCGTGACGATATATGTATATGTAAGAATGTACATTTTTGAAATTGTCATTCAATTATTAATATGTTAACTTTTGCATTGATGTTTAAACAAGATACTAAGGAACATCACGAAGGTTAAACAAACAGTTTCGTGTACGCTTTGCTTTAAAAATGTGAAAGTATATTTTATGTCGTATAGAGTATACGTTTGACTGTCATTAATTGGCATTGGGATTACGTACTGTTTTTTCTATTTTCACACAGAAATAGCTCTAAATAAATTGATTATAATTCTGTATTGTAGAAACGAGCACGCTCATGGAAATATGTTATCTTTAAAGATATCTCTGAACAGCATGCATCGGAGCAGATTAATCGAGCATAATCCAGACTTCTATGGTTCCTGTGGTTGCAAGAGAGATCCGTGCGCAATATTAGGGCATAAAAATGTTGCAGCCACTGACTACAACGTATCACAGTTCTATAATTCCAGCTTTTCAGCAATACCTATCTGTGGTAGAAATTAGTGAAACGGATATTCAGCTAAATGTCCAAAGTTTCAAATGGAGATAAAGTTGTGGTAATCTGGTACGGACAGTTTTTGACGAAGGCAATAAGCGATCGTTACACGTAAAAAATAATATATCTAAAAATAATTCAAATTGGTTTATAACACTAACGCTGGCACATTTATGCGCCCGTAAAGTTTGAAAACGTTTACACAACTTTGTGCGTATGAGATTTTAACGAAACGTACAGCGACAATGTATTTGCCCGGGCGACCTGTCCGACCTATAAAAATCTATCGGACGAACGCTGCAGGAAGAATAACAAACAAAGGACGGTCATTAAAATGGCTATTTCCGAGCGTCTGCCGCGACCAGCTAGATAACAATGTTAGCTGCGGCGGCGCAAGTTAGAGGAAGCATGGGCTCTATTCATAATTTTTTGGTTACCTACTTAATTCTACATAGTAGATTATTTTCCGATAACTTAAGTTAAAAATCATATTGGTCTGAAACGTATTTTTCGTTTTCTTAATTTAGTGTCCTGCTGACCTTGCGGGTTTAGGGGCCCGTGGGGTTATATCCGTCCCGCCACTGTTGACGGCGATCTGCAACATATTTCGGTTTGTCATCATCTTTTGTTATTCCTCCATGGGATAAACGACCGCAGGTATAATAACTGTCAATAAACTTATCGCAGTTATTTGACGCATTAGCAAATATACGAACAGTGCAGTCATACGTCTTTTAATTAAACGATTGACTGATGCTAGTCGTATGAAAGGTCTGCGGGCGCGATACCTCCTGATGAGAAGCCGCATGTGAGATACCGCAAGGTCAGTCGCTGTTGACTTAAACCAATGAGATTTTGGCACGACAACGAGATCGATAGGCACATACTATATACAGTATTTTGCCTATGAGTATCTACGCAGCCCCATCAACTCCTATGCAATTAGGAAATTTTAATAAAAGAAAACCCATTGCAAATATAATAGTTTGGTGTAAATAACAGAAGATATAAAAATTAAATTATATAATTATAGCATAATCAGTAAGTACAAAAAAGATAAGAAACCAAGAAGATACAAAAAATAAAGAAAGATTAGAGTAATAAATTCATCATTTGATTTGATGATCGAGATTGTTCTTAGAAAACGTAGAATTATGTAATACATCATCTCTTACGAAAATGCTTTCAAACCGAATAATTTGATTTAACCTGCCTTTCATAATACTTTTCAGTTAAAAATACATCACCATCGTAGCTGCGCTAGACGGCTGAAAGAAGGGCCAGGATACGACTGTCTTGCTAAATATAGATTTGACTTGACTGTCATGTTTAATTATAGTGTTGTTGTATAGCTCCAACCGTTCTTTAGATGGACAATATGTTTTCATCTAATAAACACTGGCTGTGGTGTACCGTATTTAAGTAAATCCATTTTAAAAAGTAATTTCTTAATGATAATAGCGTGCCCTAGCACCGAGCAATGTGTAACTTTATTGATTGATTATTGATTGATGAATCAACATCATGTTAGGATCTGAGTACGTATTTACGTATAAAAATCATGTCTTAATTTTATTTTATACTGGCTTTACAGAACTCACATAAATGGGTTTATTATAGATACTATAATAGCCTATGTAACAGCTGAAAGATAGTTCATCTTAATTTACATTGCGTCTAACAAATTAGCAATAAAGTCGGCCCTTGTACAACTCATATCCATTCTACTTTCGTCATTTCTGCGTGTACATAAATAAATTAAAAAAAAAAAAAGAGTATGAATCCTTAACTAACGAAACTAACTATCATGTATAAAGACATACTTTCGTCCATCACCATCATTGTCAGCTTATTTAAGTCTTGGACAAAAGCCTCCTCGGAGACCTTACTTTTAATCCATAATTCCCACGCTGGGCGTGGGAGCTGGTGATTGCAGTATGTCTTCTCGCACCGCTTACACCAGTGACCGTAGTTTGACAGGGCATTTAGAGCCGTGTCTAGGTGTATAGCTGCACAAACAGCCTGCGCCAGGTTTAATTGATGACCGTCGACATTGGTACCCGGGGTCGGAGATGTATTCGTTCTCCCCCTCGTCACGGACGCAACATAAAAGTTTATTATTCAAAAAAGAAATATT
>DWDU01005278.1:0-10114 GCA_018245575.1 Jemadia suekentonmiller
CCACTTGATACAGCGTTAAATTTACAAAAATATTATTGCAAAATCAATTTCTGTTCAAGATTATTTTAACAAAAAGCTACATACAGTGTATGTTAAAGCGTAAGTTGACTATGCGAGCAATTATTGTAAATTGTTGAAATTACAGAATACATTATAAAAACAGCTGTAGTTCCGAAGCATCTAGATACAGCGCAATGAAATTGTTGTCGTATGAACGCCGAACATGACAACCGGCGAGCGCGCGCCGCCGCAACCTGCCTGCCACTTTTATATGCGTAAAAGCGAAAATCCGTTACACGCGGACAAAATACACGTAAATGCCAAGATCTTTGCATTAACGAACACCACGAAATTTCTTCTCGCAATAATATCGAAATGGATTGGAATTTATGCCTACTTATGTGTCAAACAATTGCACCAAATGTAACATGTGTGGGAAAAATGCTTATATTTCTTAAAGTAAATGTACCTGCGTATCTTACTTAAAGTAAACATACCTACACAACAAGTCAGAGTCGTGTCTGATTTTTTTTAACTTAACACTATGAACTAAAGATTACAGCAATGTTTTTGCACAGTCCTTTAACAGATGCTTATTATGTTTTCAACGTAAACATTTATTGCGCTAAAGTGGGCTATTTTTCCATAATTGGTGTTTATAGTTTTGAATGTTTATTGACTAGTTGTCGAGTCCTGTTTATTATTTCTTGTTCGCATTCAAGTTTTAAGAGCGCGACACGTATAACCGTCAACCGACCGACGGAGCACTTAATTGGTCGACGCAATGCGAATAAAGAAATAGCCTCTGGTTGGTTACTGCGAACGAATTTGCAGACACAGGTCTATTAGTATTGGCGTGAAATAATAAAAGCTATTTCACAGTATAACGTAACTTGTACGTTCATTAAGGCGGGTGTCGATGGCCGCGCGGGTGCACGTTGCATAAATCAGTCGGGAGAATGCAGCGCGGCGCCCTAATGCGCTTTCGATGTCGGTTGATAGCTCACCCTCCTCCCCTGGCCACCTTAAATTGGTCTTCTTCCACACAATCATATCCCTCAATGATTTCTATAGCATTCCGCTTAGCCAGCGGCCACGCCAGCTGACCCCGCAACAGTCAAAAAGTTGGCGTATATAAATCTTATAGTACCTATACCGAAAATAAACTATACTGAAAAAATACTACCAATGGAATTAAACGAGTGTTATTTCTGTTTTATAACTAAATAAAATCGTGTCCCACAATATATGAAACTAAGGAATGTGCTTTTGCCGATAATAGTGTAACACACTTCTTGAACGCAAAATAAGTCGACCATAAATAGAGTTACAAATATATGTCGCGCAACAATTTGTAACAGCTATTATCCGTGGCAGTTTTGACATTTCATGTTACATAACACTCATAACAAGGTATAAATGAAATCAAAATAATTTTTGAGCGCCTGGAAACAGGAAAACCAAGTGAATATTCAAAATACCTAAGTCCGATTAACAAACTTACTCATAAATACATTATTATGCAGCTCTGAGGTGCAATAATACAAGAATATACGGATAATGTATTGCATATTAAGAATAACACGACTTCTCCGTTTGCGGTCAACAAGCTTCACATTAAGTAACATTCTTCAAAGGCATTTAAATAAGCAAAGTGGAATTTTTGTGCTAAACTTATGGTTACTCAAATATTTCAACAACGACGATATATCCTTTCGACGATTGTAAATAGGTGGTAATAATAATTAATATTTTAATAATATTGTTAATAAATGACTGTACGGGTGCTCATTGATACAAGGAGAAACTTCGTTTTCCTGTAGCACGCATGCGCACTGTAGGTACAAAATGCAGATAATGCAAAAGTACTCTCATGTTACATTCCAATTTGACGTGGATCAAGTCTTCGAAGCAGTAATAGATCTGAGAATTACGTAAAAATTAGATAATTAAAAAACACTGTTATAATCTCTGAAATTACATCATTATCTGTGAGGTTTATGTTAATAGATATATTAGTCATCGTACTTAATCGTTATGAATAATTTTTGATATAGAAACTATTTCGGTATATTTGATTGAAAAAATAACCATAGCGTTTAAATTGTGAATAACGTTATCACAATTGGAGCATTTTCAAATTAAATTGATATAATATGTAGGTACGTTTATAGATTATAGTACCGTAGGTTATTTCATAATATAATTTAGTAATGTCGAAATTTAGTAAAACAACATTCTTTTGTTCTAAATTTAGTACGTCCTAAAATATTGTGAAATAAAAATACCTTTATCAAATTGATTTTCAATAAAAACGAATTTAATTAATTATATATCATGGCCATAAAATATATAAAACGAATTACGAACGAAATCCATGTTTCATGTAATCTTTGAGAGGTTTCAGAACGAATGTTGAGATATCGTTGCGAGACGCAGCTTATCGTTAATTTAGAGTCTCCGATTAGAGTCCGCCAGCCGACATACGCTAACGAGCGTTCGTTTTAAATTTATTTTTATTGTAACAACAGTACGGTGCCGATGTTTTGTCTTCCCGACGATTGTGCGAAGTTAATTGGATTGTCTGCTGTAAAATGCATGCCCTTAATCATATCAATATAGGTTAATCACACCATTCGTCACTATGCCCTCTGAACATCGAAGTCGATTTCTTTATTGGAAAGAGATGGTGCGTTTTCTTTTTAATTTTGTGTTAGTCATATACCAAGTTTATATTTACCTTCGTTGTTGTGGACTGCAGCGGTGTTCTCGACGAAACGGCGCAGATTTCCACTTCGTATCTGTCTATACCAGATTCACGATCTAGGGATATCGCCGTAGATAAAATTCCTAATGACGAATCGATATCAAACAATCTGTCCACTTGTTTATTATCACCAGTCACATTCACTATGTAATATTCTAAACCAGACTTATAACTGTTCGTTAAATTTAATATAGCTGTCCCTGCAGGTTCATTTTCTGCTACTGATATGGATCCCGAATTTGTCCACGTCAAACCTTCCAACTCAGTCCCACCCATTATAACAGTCAAGTATGTCTCAGTACTTCTTTGTTCGCTTAAAACAGCTTCATCTGTAGCTTTTATAACAAGGTTCCATCTCGCATCTGACGTTGGTGGTGGGTATCGCAATACAAGCGCACCGTTACTTCTATGCAAATCAAACATGTCGTTTCCACCGTGAATGAGTTTATATGTGACAAGACCATTTGTACCCGAATCTAGATCACGAGCTAACACTTTCATTATAAATATTCCTCGCCCAGCACTTCGTCCTAATCTTTCAGAGTTGATCACTGCAGCATTCATTGATACAAAAACGGGTGCATTATCATTTATGTCTTCCACTATAACCGTTACTAACTTTTCTGCTGAAAGTCTTGCAGAAGGTAATTCTGCTCTGTCATAAGCTACAACGGTTATGCGGAACGTGTCTACACTTTCTCTGTCAATGGGCAATAGAGTGTGTATTACACCAGTTACGTTGTTTATTGCAAAATGGCGTCTGTTATCATTAGGATCTTGGTGTGTAATCGAATAGTAAACTTTACCGTTCAAGCCAGAATCCGGATCTTCTGCTGTAACTGTGACTATGGGAGTATGTATTGGAATACCTTCTCTTATTTGACGGACAATAGCAGTATTGGTAAAAACTGGTGCATTGTCATTTGCATCAATTACATTAACGGTAAAAGAAATACTTGATGATAAACTTGGACTTCCATTATCTGTAGCTGTAATATTTAATACGTAAGCAGTTAGATCTTCATAATCAAGATGCTTGTGTAAAAATAGCTCACCAGAGTAACTGTCAATGAAGAATGCCTCTTTTCTATTGCCCGATGTAACAGAAAATTGTACTTCATTGTTTATTCCCAAATCGGCATCATTTGCATGGAACTGTATTATTTTTTTATTGATAGGCTCAGTTTCCAGTACGGAAACTTTCAACTGTGACTGCGTAAATATTGGAGCATTATCGTTTTCATCTAATACATCTACTCTTATCGTTGTCGTGGCAGTAAGTTGTACAGGTTGTCCAGAATCATGAGCTAATACGATTAGTTGATAACGATCCATGGTTTCTCGGTCTAGAGGTTTGTTAATGAACAACTGTCCTGTTGCTTCGTCTAACATAAATTTTCCGAATTCATCACCTCCAATCAGTTTGTAGTAAATATCACCATTAAGACCCTCATCAGCATCTGATGAATATACTCTCGTTATTGAAGCGCCTACGGCTGCCCCTTCAGATACTTCAACAGCATAAGGTGTACGGGTAAAAACAGGTGCGTTATCATTAACATCTGTTATATAAATTGTTACTCTGACGGAATCCGTAAGCTTAACTTTGCCATTGTCACTAACTGTCACAGTTAATGTAATATAATTTTGGGCGCTATTTTGTGCTAAGCTTTCTCTGTCAAAAGATTTTAAGGTTTTAATAAATCCGTTCCTGGAATCTATTCGAAAATCGTTTTGAGCAATTGGCAAGGTAAATGTTAACTCTGCATTCCGGCCTATATCTTTATCACTCGCTGTTAGTTTACCTACAAAAGTATCAGGTGGTTCATTCTCTTTAATTTTAAAAACAAAAGTAGTATTAGTAAATTGTGGGCTGTTGTCATTTTCATCTAATACGTGAATAACCACAGGTACTTGAGATGATCTTGGTGGATCACCGTGATCGGAAGCAATTACTGTTAACGAATAGTAATCCCTTTCTTCTCTATCAAGTGGACTCTTAACATATAGATATCCATCTGGGAATACTCCAAATTTACTATCTGTATTTCCTTCTGCAATTAAATACGATATTCGGCCGTTAAGGCCTAGGTCAGCGTCCGAAGCAGAAATAGCAAAAAATCTTGTGTTTACTAATGTAGATTCCAGTAGAGATGTTTCGTAGGAAGTGTGATCAAAGACGGGTGTATGATCATTTACGTCGTCAATTATTGCAGCTATAGTATGTTTTGTCGCTAGTGCTGGTCTCCCGTTATCAGTGGCAGTTACTTCTATTGATAACATTGTTCCAGGTTCACTAGTAATCGCCTTGTTTAAATAAATAACACCGGTAGTTTCAGATATTCGAAAACTGTTTTCTGAATTATAACTAAGAGTATATGACACTGTTCTGTTTGAACCTGAATCACGATCGAGTGCTCTTGCAAAATATGCTTCTTGACCAACAGCCATATTCTCAGGAATATGAATTTCATCCTTCTCTTCCATAAACATGGGATAATTATCATTTACATCTAACACTGATATATTTACAATAGTAAATCCATATGCGAAACCGCTTTTTGCCAAAATTTTCAAATGGTACGTCATTTTATCTTCTCGGTCAATATTTAAATCTGTTGTTATTATTCCAGTCTTCTCGTCAATTTTAAACACATGTTTGTAATCACCTTCTAATATGTAATAAGCCATGCTCTCACTTAGTAATCTTGAGCTGACTTTACCGACAAATCGACCTACTTGAGCTCTAGATGTACCTTCGTCTTCAACAATTTTAAAATTATATCCATTATATCCCTCGAATTCAATAATTTTACGTTGTGATGTCTTAAGTATTTCAACAACAGCATCATCCACTGCACGTCTGTTTCCTTTATCTTTACACGATATTCTTAACGAATATGAAGACTTCGGAGACTTTCGAAAATCTTTTTGTAATATTATATTTCCTGTCCGTGGTTCAATATCAAAATAACCGTCTCCGCCACTCTCTAAATTATACATTATTTTAGCGTTATCTCCTTCATCTAGATCAATAGCTGATACCTGCAGAATTCTAGAACCAGGATTCAAATCTTCTGTAATATTGTGAATATATCTTTGAGGATAGAACATGGGATCATTGTCATTCACATCGAGAACTTTTAAAAATATAGTGGCAGTAGAAGATTGTGGAGGAAATCCTTGGTCTTTGGCAAGAACTTGAATTTCATATAAAGATATTCTTTCTCTATCCAATGCAGTAATTGTACTTAATTGTCCAGTTATTGGATCTAAAGTAAAAGTATTAGGATATTTTCTTTCAATACCAGATGACAAAAAATAAGAAACAGAACCGTTAGTACCTTGATCATAATCAGATGCAGTTAATATAAGAATTTCTTTAATAGGTTTCATATTTTCATGAAGAGTAGCATTAATTTCAACTTGTGGGAACGTAGGTGCCTCATCGTTTTCATCAAGTATCGTTATTTTTAATCTTGTGTACGCCCATTTTGGATTGGGTCCGCCGTCCCTCGCTGACACGTTTAATTCTACTGTACCCTGAATTTCACGATCCAAAAATGACTTTGTAGTTACAAGTCCCGTCAAATGATCAATTGTAAACCATTGTTGTTGATTGCCGTCATAAAAATCATAGAAAATTTCAGCATTTACGCCTGTATCCTCATCTGTAGCTGTTATGCCAGCTACGTATGTACCAGAAGGAGCTAGTTCACTTAAAACTGCTGAATATTCTGATTTCTCGAAAACAGGTTCGTGATCATTTACGTCATTTACGTGAATGACTAAAAATGAAGTAGACGTTCGTGAAGGTATCCCTCTGTCCGTAGCCACAACGGTCAGATTATATTTGCTTATTTCTTCTCTATCTAGAATCCCATTAACGTAAACAATATAAACACTGCTGGAATTCTCTAACCTAAAATGATGAAGTTCGTTTCCTGCTGTAATTCTCACGCTTGTTTTACCATTTAGACCTGCATCTAAATCAGTTACCGTAATAGCTGCTACCAGTGATCCATTTTTAGCATTTTCATCCACTGTTGCAAAGTTTGCTGTAGATGGCACATAAGTAAAAGTAATAACTGGATCATGATCATTGGCATCAATTAAATTAACAGTAACGTATGTTCTTGCATCTTGGCGAGGTACTCCATGGTCTTTTGCAATCACAGTTAAAACACAAGTCATGTTACAAGTCGTATTGCTGCAGTACTTGGGGCAATTTAATTTCTTTAATGTTGTAATTACTCCTGATTCTGGATCTACGGCAAATTGTTTCTCTGTATCTGTGACTTCATAAGTTATTTTGCTGTTATCTCCTAAATCACTATCCGTAGCTGTCACTTTGAGAACAGTCGTACCAGGTGGAACGCTCTCATTCAATGAAACGGAAAAGTCACTTTGATCAAATATAGGAGGGTTATCATTTACATCTAAAATACTCACATTCACTTGTAGGTACCCGTATTTAGGCAAACTGCCACCATCACGCGCTGATATGTTTAGAATATAAAAATCATTGGTCTCTCTATCCAACTTGCCCGTTGTTTCTAAATGTAAGTATGATGTTTGCCCACTGGGGTTCACTGTAACATTTAATCGAAACTTTCCCTCGTTATCACCATCAACAATTCGATAATCATTCGTTATGCCATTTTCTCCTAAATCTAAATCTGTTGCTGCATCCAAAAGTAACTTCGTCCCAGCCGCAGCGCTTTCGGAAAATGCTACAGCTATACTAGGCTCGGGAAATTCTGGATAGTTGTCATTTACGTCCGTTACTCTCAAACGCACTTCAATCGGATAAGTCGGTTGACTTGACAGCACAACAAACGCGTAACGATCTATACTCTCACGATCTAGAACAACATTGGTCTTAATTTCTCCTGATACCGGATCGAGAGTAAACTCTTTGGGAGGTTCGTTAAAACGATAGGTGAAACCAGGCTTAGTAGGAATCCTTCCAACCACAGTTCCGATCGGTTGGGCCTCTGGCACCCGAAGATCAACACCAGTATCGACAGCGCGAGACTGCATCTGTTCGGCGGCGGCGCCAGCGCCCGCGCCGGTAAGCAGCGCCAGCGCGACCAGCACCACGTGCCACCGCCCCATCATAGTCATGATGTTGATAAAAACATTGCAAGGTTGGTTTCTCTTCCACAAAAGTTACTATCCGCCTCGAGCGGTCGTTGTATCCCGCTCGCGCAGACTTGCGCGCTCGCTCGCCTCAGGTATGCAACATGGCCGCGGCGACCTGCGCGGGCACGAATATCTCACGGAGAGTGCGACCCGCCGTTGCGCCTACGCCGTCACATTCATTCGTAAACACACGTGACACTCACTATCACCAGTCAACTGCGTCTTACGTTCGCGAAACTATCACCTAAACACATAATAATCTTTACCTATAACTGTCTAAAACTTTTGTATACACAATTTGAAAACACTTTTCTCTAAAGTTTTTGTCACTTTGACAGTTAAGTTGCGTAAAACATGCGGCATGCAGCCTGCGTCGCGGTCCACACGGCACTGGCAGGCGGAGGCTTTCACGCCGCCCCGCGACCCTCCCTGCGGCGCACCGTTCCTCCCCCGCAGCTTTTAAAGCTTCGACCATAGCTGCGGGATGATGATGCCGAGATAATGGCCGCCTACAGATTCCAATTTTTATTGTTCAATACTAGTCACTCACAATTTTTTAAAATAATGTTAGTATGGACATCAGGTAAGACTACTTTCTTTGTTTATTTGATAGCTTTATAACTTTGTTCTTATGTAAAAATAATGTTGACGTTGAAGAAGAATATTGACTGCCTCGTTGGTTGTATTGGTTGCAAGCGCGCCTGCCGATCAAGAAGTCCTAGGTTCGATTCTGGAGTCGGGCACTATAGAATTTTTCTAATTTAGATTTTCTAATAGTGGCTCGGAGTCTGAATATGTGCCCGGTGCATGGCAATAAGCTCACCACCTATTCCATAGTGGAACGTAAACGTAACAGGTGCAATGTGGGAGTGTACTACACTTCTCTGCCGACCTCTTCGGGTATTTTAAGCGTAATGTTACGTACAGAAATACATATTTTTAAATAACATGTTTGGAGTGATCCTACAGAAATAGACGTTAATTAACATAGATAAAGAGTTTAAGTCCACAATTTTAAAACACAATACACATTTTCTCTCTGAATGGATTTGACCGACACACACGGCTACACGTTTATTTCTTCTTCATCTTACTATCTAGAAATGGCTTATATAGTCGTTTAAAATAGAACAACACAAAACTTAATATAAAGGGACATTTTGACAGGCTGTGCGGCTTGCGATATGTTATAATCCCTCTACTCTTGTCATTTTAATTTATTTTGCATTAAAGGTGTCAATTTCTATAATACAAAGTTAATAAATAATACTCAAGGGAAAACCATGCGCATACCTGACATTTATTTATTTATATATTGATGAAGAGAGTGATGAATGTGGAAGAGGCACGACAGGTGTGCGAGAATAGAGATATTTGGCACTCTCTGCTCTCTGCCTACCCCGCTAGGGACCTGGCGTGAGGATATGTATGTATTTATTTATTTAAATATACAATTGTGTGCTTACAGCTAAGCCAAAACGTTCACCATGTTAGACTGTATTACTAAGAACAATGTAAGTACAAAGCCATTAACATAGACCTGAGCATCCCTTACTTATTGCGTGAAAAGCCGTTTGTAGTTCATTCGCGTATCGGTGAAGCCAGTAATCTCCTCGCTAATGTCCTATGGTCTTATACCGAACAATATTCATCGACTATGTAACTGTCTGAGGTGCTAAAGAATGAAGCTGCTCAAATATACGTATGAAATTATATGTGTACGTCCTGGATTCAAATCCCGGGTGGGGCACTATTGATTTTCTCTAACTTGTATTTTTTAATAGCGGCTTGGAGTCTGCATATGTCTGATCACGCCTGTATTCCCTGAAAATATAGCCAGAAGAGTGTATTAAGTAATATTGACGTAAGATTCACCAGGTACATATATGTCTCATTATGGAATAGATGGTGCGCCTATTTCCACACCGGGCATAATTCCACAGTCCAAGCTACTACTAAAAATTTTAAGTTAGAAAAATCTATTAGAATCTGACCCAGGATTTGAACCTGAGAGTAAGACCATTAAGAGAACTCGGAACCATTAAGATAATCTTATTATAAATTAAAATCAATTAAAGAAATCTATATTTTAATACGTGATACAAAAACTTTGGACCCCTTTTTGCGAAAATTGCGCGGACGCAGGAGCATAAAATTTGGCACACTTATAGTTTATGTGTAGGAGAAGTGCAGAACGCTATT
>DWDU01005279.1:0-10113 GCA_018245575.1 Jemadia suekentonmiller
TGGATATGTGCCCGATGCATGGCAATAGGCTCACCACCTATTCCATAGTGGGACGTAAACGTAACTAGTGAAACGTGAGAGTGTACTACACTCCTCCGCCTATCTCTTCGGGGATAATAAGCGCGAAGTTACGTTTTGTTTTTGTTCCGCTCAACATTTACCTATGTTTTTATAATAACCATCAGTTATTGTCGCCAGTAGCCACGATAGCGAATACATTGTTAATCATATTTAATAATGATTAATAATATAGCTCACATGGCACTAACAGCGTTGGTTAACTAACGCGTTGTCATTATAAAATGGTTTCCACAAACAAAAGTTCATAAAGAGAGCTGGCAGGTCGGTTA
Organism: Jemadia suekentonmiller; assembly: GCA_018245575.1. Classification (NCBI taxonomy): domain Eukaryota; kingdom Metazoa; phylum Arthropoda; class Insecta; order Lepidoptera; family Hesperiidae; genus Jemadia; species Jemadia suekentonmiller. The sequence goes on from DWDU01005279.1 coordinate 351, forward strand.
CAATTAACTAAATACAGAGGTCATTAAGCGGTCGTAAGCCGGTAACAGCGCATAGTACTAACCCCTTAGAATTGCCACCGAAAAAACAGCTCCCGGCCGGTCGGACCAGTTCCGAGCTTCGCAGAATCCTCCGCTGACGAGAAAAGGAGAAAAAAGCAAATTGCTATTAACTGCCGGCCGCGGGAATGTCGTCAAGGCTTTCAACTCGCACGCACTTGCTACTCCTACACAGCCTGCGCCTGCGTGCTCTACTGAAACACCTCTGCTGTGTTGCATTCGCTTCGCAACTTTCGCTTGTAAATAGCTTTTTCTGGATGCTGAAAGGTGTAAATAAGTTTATATATTACATGGCTCACTACGTTTCATACATTGCTCACTACCGGACTAAAATAATCGTAAATATTAGGATAGTACCTATTTATTGCAGTATAACCGCCATGTATACTATAATCACAAGTATAAATACAATACATAAATATATTGCGTTGTGTATGTAATGACTGCTTTTGCTCTTGAGGAGTTTAAAACAAATTGAAAACTTGCCTGTCTGAATTCCCACTTAAGCTCTTTTAGTTCTAAAGTTCAGTGATTTAATATTTCTATGTATACATATACATTGAAACACCTTTACAATGTCACTTGTAACGCAGCTTATATTTTTGGCAAGGTGATAGTTGTAGTCTTTATTTGATGACATTCAACACCATGATTTAGTTAATGATCGTAAAGGAACATTAGAAATACATTAGTATTAAGGGCATGTATTGAATGTTCATTACGTGGAGTAAAATTACCGAAGAATTTATAAGAACGAAGAGTGATTGAAATCATTATTGAAACGCCACGCAATTGGAGAGCTTTGCTTTACTTTTTTTTTATTAACAGTAGTTGTTAGTGATGTTCCTGACCGTAAATGGCCATTAACAACGTCAAACACTAAGACATTATGAAAGTATCTATAACCTTATAATGGTTCTATTTCAGCTTTGGTAAAAACAAAAGCGTACTAAAAATACAATAATTGCGGTCAAAACACAACCCACAAAACACTTCAACGGCCTGAGTTTTTACGTTTTTTTTTGTCACCCGCGGCTTAATGCAAAGATAATTATCACCTTGGAAGGTCCGCATAAAAAGTGATGGCAAGATGTATGGCAGTTTTTACGAGGAGATTCGGCCGAAGAAGTGAATTTATTTTTACGACGACAACCATATTTGGCTCCTCGGCTGCGGCAGAAATGGCTATGATTAAACTGGAATTTATGTCAGGGCTTTATCTATATGACTACTGTAGGAATACCATAACGCAAGCGGTCCATCCGGTCCAAGCGGTAATCGATTATATGATTTTTAATTAATAAGCATTATATAATATTTTTTATAGTATTTCTAGCGAAATTTTTTTGAACCATATTTTGCTTCATTTCCCGGCCCATTTCAGTTTAATGAGGGTAGCCATCAAAAAGTGGACACTTGAACGCCGTTGGCTTGTTAATATTTGCGTAGGATACATTTGTTCAAAGTTTAGAACATTCTCTCAAAGTCCCATTGACCAGTTTTCGACCTTTGAATTGAATTTGGGTTATATCCATTACCAATTCACTGATATCTGAGGAAATATCTTACCAATTATGTTATCTCTATACGCACTCTAGACGCAGGTGTCGAAGGAGGCCAAGACTCACCTATCTAGACCAAGTAAATAAGGTTTGATCTGATGGGGACGTTAGAACTCTCCGAAACAGGCTTGCGTGTATGAACAGAGTGATGAATGTGGAAGAGGCACGACAGGTGTGCATGAATAGAGATATTTAGCACACTGTCCTCTCTGCCTACCCCGCAATACACCTGGCATAATGTATGTATGTAAGTTAATTATAATTATGTATATAGATACCGAACAATACCATCCACATTAATGTAACAACGGATACAATACTTTTATGTTAATTATTGACTCGATAAATTGAACCGCCATTTACTGTTTTTCGGAGTTCATCTCAATGTGTTGGTAGTTCATCAAATGGTATGTTGAAGATTGTGCTTGGGTGGTGATTAAACTTTAAACCTTCTCATTGTAAGGGGATATCCGTGCTCAACCGTGAAACAATACATAGATTGATGATGGAGTACCATAAGATATATGGTGGTTACGCGAAGGGATCTTTACAGCCCATGAATATTTTCAGCTATTTTCGAACAAGATTTACTGGTGATCTTGCAGTTGCTAATTTTGTATGTACTCGTATGTCATAGGCTAACGTTTAGTCGCAATTCCGCCTGATATAAAGACGCAGATGCGCTATGCACTAATAAGGAACACGCTTGTCTAGGCAAAGGCAATCCCCCTTGCTTTGAAAGACCCTAGGTTATATCTGCCTGGAAACACAAACGCAAACAGAGCTATATCCCATGTCTTAGCGAGTCTGCTTATGAGGCATTCAAAACGGGAATTGAAAAACGCCTTTGTGTATTTCTGCTTCCTATTCGTTTGCTTATTTCATTTTACATAAAAATGTAACTCGTAGTCTTAACCCTGCGTTTACCTCAGATCTTGGATTAAAAGCGCTAATTAAATTTGATCCTCTAAAGGCGAGAAAACTTCAATGTAATTATAGATACTTATAAAAATGAGTTATACCAACTGTACACAAGACAATGTCTACAAAATATCCATCGTATAGGTATTATTTTTAGTTTTTTATCAGTTTTATTTAAGCCAATTCGTCGAGAAATATCAACCTCTATCAGTAGATAAAACATTTATCCGATAAATATTAGCAATACCTAATATGAACGAGATGCTCGCTTTTTATATTCTATTATGTAACGGGAAAATGGTTTCAGGATCAGAAATACGTCTGCAAATGTCTTAGAGCGAAAACACTTTTAGATCCAGGACATTAAATCTATCTGGTTTCTTTCTATTTATAAGTGTTTTATATATCTACATAGACGAATCAAACTATTAACAAACTAACTTGCAATAGTTAGTAGGAAAGCCAAAAACTTAAGAATAAGTTAACATTCCAAGCCGCGTGATTTGTGATCGTGTGTGGCATTACAGCACATCAGCTCCGACTCAGATTTCGACAAACATCAGCAGAAGTGTGCATACGAGTATAATAAATTGAAACGAAATTGCTTACTCAGCCGTTACTAATACGGCAATCTGATTGTTGGTATTCGATACTTTGAAGACTCACGGAGATATTAAAATATGAATTATAGAACTCTCTGAACATACCTAGGTCCATTTTTCAATGTATTGATTAAATACGTGCATAGCTACAGTTGAAAAAACAATAGTAAGTATATTAATATCATGTTAAATATACACATTTATATAAATTGTATAGTAAAAATATATTGTTGTGCATTAAATGACTCATCCATTAAACAGGAGCAAATATAGTGATTTAGAATGCAGTCCCTTTCCTTATATCGCTAGTGTATGTATTGACTCTTATGTGTACATATCTCTAACTTTATAAAATGGAATGCATCTGTAAAATTAAATATTACTAAATTGACAGAAAATATCGCGAAAAAATCTGTGTACCTTACAAGTCATCGTGCTGTTTTCTATGGTATGGCACGTCTATTAAGCTAAATTAGATCGGTCTGGTTTTGTTCTTGTAGCTCCGGCACAGAATATCCTCTGCCTTGCCTTCCGGGGTCGCGAGCGGCTAGAGTGGGTGCTCGAACGTCTCAGTCAGGAATCCCGGGAAGGATGACGGTATGTCTGGCCGCGTACCGTCGTGAGAACCAGAGGGTTTGAGATGAGACATGGTGCCTATCCCAGAAGAAGGGATCGCAAGGGCGTTGCGCTAGGAGGACACCGATGCGTTCCTCTGGATATCTCGGAGTACTCCTATTAGCTCAGAGGAATGCCACCGAGTAGGTTTTAGCACGGTAAAAATCTCAGTTAGCGTGTTATCTTTCCGACAATATCGGGTAAATTTTGAAGCTCTCCCTACCCGCCGTAAACAAAAAAAGGACAGTCTGGTCTTGGATATGATTAATTCATAGTTTTCCCCCTCTCAGTCACTCATGAAGAAACCAAAATCCAGAGTCAGTTTACCGATAAAAATTGTAGGCAGAGGAGTGAACTGGATAGTGAGGTAGACAAAGGTGTCCACCTCTTCGGTAAATTCAAACATGATAGTACGGTATGTTATGTAATTGGCAAACAAATATACATGTAACTGTGAAATGTTTATTGAGTTTATACGCGTACCTATACCGTACATGATGATATTATGTATTCATATTATTAAGTCTCCACCGGGCCCTCGATACGATTGGCAGGAGCTCATGAATAACCTAGATCGGACACTAGTAGGGTTATTCTGACTAAACAGGTATGCGAATCATAGCTTACTAACATGTGAATTGACAATGTAATAAATGTAGATACTAATTTTACTTAATTATGTATGTACCTGCTCAATTTACGTACATATGTTTTTCGGGATGGCACGACTAACTTCGGACCTATATGAAGAACTTCTTCATAAGCTCCCGTCGATCGCAACGAGGTCGGGGCGGAGATTAATAGGAAACCTAAGTAACATCGCTCATAATTCCGTTATGCAACTTTGTGCGCACGCTCGCATTGTCACGCATTCATGTGACCTGCTTATGTTTGTCCTATCTGCATAATCTCGTCTAGACAGTTGGATAAGCAAAGCCCAAGAGCACTAGAGCGGAAGGCTAACAGTAGCTGTTCATTTAGGGTTGTGATATTGGAATAACATTTATTATTACAAGGATATACTCTTTTATTGTGTGATAGGCAAGTGCTTGAAAGCAATCTCGCCTGACAGAAAGCGCCATTAAATGGACCATGCATGCCTAAATAGGCTATTTCTGCTTGCTTATAAAGTCCTAAGGCATATTTCGGATAACAGACTTTCAGATTGAAACTATAATAAAGGAGGTAGGTAATAAGGATAAACATTATTTGTATAGATGACGAGATAACAAACCCTTAATGTGTTCTGAGTGGAAAAGAATAGAGAGGAACGTAGGTACTTGTGAGGTTACTTTAAGATTTTTCCTTTTTTCTTATTTCTCTGTCGTTAAATAAATCGAGCGGCACGTTGTTGTAATACAACCGCTGTTGTTTTACGTAATGTAATAACATTATAAATAATAAATAGTGTTAACACAAATTATAATGAATATGCTATTCAAATCCCATAGTATGTGATATAATGATGTAAATGAACAACAGTACTTAACCGCGATATTTTTTTTAACATTTTGCCATCCCTAGTCGCCGATCGTTTTCCTACGGGCATTGGCTATCGTATTATGTATCGGGGCAAGGGGCAATTCCCATTGCTACCTAATAGTTATGCAGTGAAACCGATGCCCAACGCTACTACCTACAGTTAGGGTTCCTTACTAGTAAAATTAATACGTATTATTTTTGGAAATATCGACCCCTTTTTGATTAGTTATCAATAGATATATTAAAGAGAGTATTATCCGTGACCTTCATGCTACTAACAGGATATAATATCGGGTGTAATAAATAAGATTATTTGTGATATGCGTTGCGAGTTGTACCATCTAACGCAAAGCAATAGTAAACGGGCATCTATTCCCGTCAATTCTAACTAAGATTTTAAAAAACCTTCAAGTAAATCACAAAAATTAATTAATATTAGCTAAAGCCTTTTGCAGACAGAATACCAAAACACAATTTGCGCGTCGTGTACAGATAAGAGTCGGAAAAGGCTGGGCACTTACTGACCCTTTTGTACTTATCTATATCGCTTTTTAACAATGTGGCTTCTATCGCAGTGCACTAAGAATATATTTCATGAAACTATTTCTCTTGGTATATTACGAGCTTAAGAAATTAGGTTCCTTCCGAGGTATGATGAAACTTGATAAAAAAAATATTTTGATGCGAGCACCGCATTGGAAATACCGTCGGTGATAAATTTCCATAGAGTTTTATGACTTTTGACTAAAAGTGGCCAGTTTTTGTCAGTCTTCAATATAAAATAATGCTGAAGACCGCATTCTCATTAGATACATAAGTATAGGTACTATATTTTATTTAAAAAGTTAATGCAATGCTTACAATAAAATCACCTACTCGTACCTAATTCATTACAAACTTTGTCAAGAAATATTGAGTACAGGCACCTACACATTTATATAACTTTATTAAAATAAAAGTGTTGAGTATCATTAAAATTAAAAAATAAAAAAAAAATTACCATCACGCTTGTAATCCCCGAAGAGGTAGGCAGAGGAGTGTAGAACACTCCCACGTTAAAATTAATTGTATTAATTGTGATATACTTATATTTTAATATGCACGGAACTCTCAGTGAGCATTGCACTCGATCTTGACCGGTAATTATGCAGTAAATCCACAGCGATTTCCACCGCATTAAGTGTTGCCAGGCTACGTCGAACTCGATATTGTTCAGTGAATATGCGGTTCAGTTACCAGGGTGCTTGCTACTGATGTTATTAATACCATCTTTATGGTAACAGTTATGACGATTATAGATGAATATTCAGCTAAACCTGTTACTGAGGCAAGGGAAATGAAGCGAGCACGATTCGTCAAATGATACAATGTAGATGCAGTCAATTTGCGGTCAATGCAGTAAGTTTTAATTTACCTCATCGCAGTATTTGTTTCTAAGGAACATGTAAATTAAACGCGTATAGGTAAGCAAACCCAACGCGTAGTGTATAAGAATTAGGTAATAGATTTGTTAATTAATTAATTACTAAGTCTGGCAGTTTCTTAATTATATATATTATTTTATACATACATACAATTGCTTTTTCCCAGTTGTTCGGTCTTGTCCTTCTTGCATGATTAATGGTGTTATGACGGAGATCGAGGCCATAATTTTCTTCTCAAGCATATGAAAATTAAGATATATCACTATAAATTAACCTTAAAAAAATAAGATATAGGTATCACTAAATCTTTAGGGTCATCCTTTTATAGATACATTGTCAGGCCCTACTTGTCTAGCTATTGACTTTTATGATATCTTTTATTGACTATATTTAATGACTTCTTCCTATAGTCGGCATCGCATTAATGCCCGCTGAAACGAATAGTGGCTATTGTTGTTTTAGTGTTAATTATTATACAGGATACTTAAACAGGTTTGGAATGTGTGTCAATTTACTGCCACACCTATTAAACCACATACAGAATATATGTTGATGTAATTTTGAATAAGCTTGTCCGTTAACGCTCGTCAGCGCACAATTGGTGGGCGCGGTTAAATGTGCATTGTAAGAAATTAAAAATCACTGACAATAACTAGGGAGTAATGATAGCCCCCTGTAGCATACCAGAAGAGATTTTTCGTCAGTTAAAAGACTTAGGTACCTATGTTCTAATCGATATGCTTGTTGATGAGCAATAACATAACAGAAAAACCAGTCCAGTAGAGCAAGAAAAAAGTATAGCGAGGTCCATTACATTAAAGGTGTTAAAAAAATACACAAGTTATATGAGAACAGTGATTTCTTTTCTCTTCATGCTTTCACCAATACCTTCGTAGACGTAAAAAAAGCTTATGTCGTGTTATATTGGATAAGGACTTTTACACACGAGGCTGAAAGTTTGCTTGTGAGCAAATGCTTTAAGTAGATATCTACTTAATTTTAATGTAAAAAGAAGAACTAAAATGTGAAATTATTCATGGCAAAGAAAAATGGCTCATTCGGTAACATTAGGTAACAACAAAAGCTTTACGATAAACATTCCTGTAAATAAAAAATAATCATATGCATTGTGAAAAGTAAAAAAGTCAAGCTAATTAAAAAGTGCTTTATATACCTACATATATCGTCACAGTCACACCTTTCAATCTATGGAAAAACACAATTTTTAACATATAACTCGGAGGAACTGGGATGAAATGGAATATAATTTTAACAAGTCTCGTTGCAATGAGACGTGAACGAGAGCGTTAGAGCTCAGATACAATCCTATTGATACACCAAAACCTGGTTCTTGTATGCTTATCGATTTTAAAACTCGTTAGCAAGTTTTTCTATAGATATTCAGACGCCGTAATAAATATTCATGAGAAATGCGATGTTTTTACATTTACATTTGAATGTTATCAGTTTTCGAATGCTTGTTACGTATACAAATAGTTCTATGACAAAATTTATTAGTTAATTAGGCTTATGTTTTTAGAACTTTATTATTTTGATCACTAGCTATGTAATTCTTCCACATGAATTTGAGTTTTGCTTGCAACTCTACTTTTAAGTTTGTTGTAAACACATCTTCTTGATCTATGTTTTCCTTTTATAAACATATATGTAGGTATCTATAGTCGCCCATCCGCTCTCATCTTCAAACACGTTGTAATCGTGACCATTCATTTTTATATAGGTGGTAAGTACTTTGATTTTGTTTAATGCTTTTTTTAATATATTATCATTGTTATAAATGTGTCATTATTTGTTTCTATATTTTATCACTCAAAGTTATAATAAACATAGTACGGATATAAAGAAAACTGACGATGGAAATCGCTTTTGGAACTTTTGTATGGACATTGTAAGAGAAACTCATTAAATGCTGCAGGGCACGTGTAATGGTGGGCGGTGGTAACTCCGGACAACGGGATCCAATACCTTCACGCCTGTAATCACCAAAGAGCTGGACAGAACAAAGTTGTACACTCCCACGTTTCACTAGTTACGTTTACGTTCCACTATGGAATAAAATGGATTCCAATAGCTTTGTATAAACGTACATATCATTCAACACATTCCAATTATTCTCCTCATAAATATCGTATTTAATTACGTTAATTTTAATGTACGTTAGAGAATTCTTATGTTTTCTTTACAATTTCGTTGTCAGTGTTATCAATTGCCTACACGTTATAGCATATTTGTAAGAGTTTTTAGCTTTGTTTAGGAATATAGGTACATATATATTCAAAACATTCCTGTCAATCAAACAAAAATGCATTTTACCTAACAAACTATTAGGTACATTCTCAGTTACCACTGATATAGCTATTATAATTTAACGTTACGTGATAAAGAACAAGCTGACATCCAAATTGCCACAGCGCGCTGTGGCGTCAAGAAGCGTTGCGCAGGCGCCGCTCGATCACACTCAAGGCTCGAGCGATGGTATTAAAACAACATTAGGTGCATGACGAAGACAAAGCCGCCAACGGTAGCTGACCACCCTGTTGGCGGTGATTGACTCAACACTGGCGGGTGACTCAGCAGGAATAGCTCGAAGGCATGACGCAAGACATTTTAATACACGATTAGGCGACTCTGAACTTAACTGGATTGAACCGTGTATCGCTTTGCAGGGATTTCGTTTATATTTGTGGGCTATATGCACTGAAGTTATACTCTTGGTTGTTGATAATTTATCGAAAAAGGAAGTTTCATATCAATAAAATGTATTGGTTTTTGTGAACATTACTCTCTGCCAGCTCTTTAAGGGGACCCGGCGTGATAAATATGTATGTAAACGTAATATCACGCCTGTTATCCCCGAAGAGGTACACAGAGGAGTGTAGTACACTCCCACGTTTCACCAGTTACGTTTACGTCCCACTATGGAATAGGTTAAGCCTATTGCCATGCATCGGACACATACATATCTAGACTCCGAGTCAGTACTAGAAAATCGAAATTAGATAAATTCTATAGTGCCCGATCCGGGAATCGAACCCAGGACCACCTGATTGGCAGTCGCACTTGCAACCAACACGACCAA
>DWDU01005280.1:0-10111 GCA_018245575.1 Jemadia suekentonmiller
TGAATGCCTCGACAACTACGTTGGCTGTGTTGGTTGAAAGCGCGACTGCAGGTAGAGAGGTTCTGGGTTCAAATCTTATAAAGTACACTCTGAAATTAGTGCTTCACTTTCACATATCGTGCGTATGCCATATTTACTTTCGTTTGCCAGGAACAATCCACACCTGACCGTCTGATCCCAAAACTAAACTCCAAAAGAGCTCGTGAAACTAAATAATATTATAGATGTGTATACATAATTGTCCCTTTAGAGGTTGTTTAGGAGTACGTCTATCTCGTGCAAATTTTGCAGTTGGGTAAAAACAACTTCGGGAGGCTAGCAGAAGGATACAGCTTGGCTGGGCACACATATAGGAAACTTGCTCAAATCTTTTCGTGTGACGGCTGGTCACTGGAGTCGATAATCGTTGGGATAGATGTATATGGGTGGAGACCACACCTTGGCAAACGTATCGTTGGACGCCCTCTGGCTAGATAGAGTGACGATATACGCAAAGTGGCTGGCAGCGGTTGGATGCAAAGAGCTGAAGATCGAGCTCAGTGGCGTGCCCGAGCAGAAGCCTATGGCCAGCAGTGGATGAAAATAGGCTGAAGATGATGATACATATTTTTACCATATATTTCACACAAGTTCCACTCAATCTCATCACTACTAATATAATTTTTTATATCAAAACGACATTTCAACTTTTAAATAAATTGTGCTAATACAAAATGATAACTCTTAAGTAGATTAAAATTTTTCATGAGCTGGGTTAACTGTCATTTGAACGAGAAATTCTTAGGCCATTTATTTACTTTAAATATTGTACGGGATCTTTTTCTTTATGATTCGTTTCCACCATTCACAAATCGTAGTCCCTTCGTGATACCACCCTTTTTATGATGTTGCGACACTGCGCTGTAACTTTTGTAATTTGTACAGCATCGTGGTGATATATTCCGAGTTTCGTCCTTACTTGGTCAGTACATCATTAAATAAGATCAGAATCTTATTAAAACATGCATTCGGTTCGTCTATCGCTCCCTGTAAATACAATGGAATAGTAACTTAATTTATTCAGCGACATGACGGAACGCAGATGTTACTTAACAAATCTGGTTCTGATGTAACAATGTTACACACAGACCCAATCTTATCCAACATATTTACATAATATATAGTACTTTTAACTATAGTAACATTAATGTTTCCTTTTTATGCTCAAACTTTTTAAGTTTTATTTTAATGGTTAGCAACCATTTGGTCAACAAAACAGTCTGTGAGATTAAATATAGTAATTGACATTTATATTTGTATAAGACTGGTTTACCCAGTACACAATGTTCAGAGACATTTGAATAGAATAGTACGTAGAATGGAATTAGATAAGTGTTTAAGTTTATAATGTATATTGTGAGCTTAAATACGTATCTAATACAAAGATCCTCATTGCAAAAACGAGCAATATTGTAAATTTAAAATTTAAACATTGAATCAACGTCGCTGCCGAATGAAGTGTTGCAATATTTAAAGAGATTCAAGTATGAACTCGGGTATCCTGTAAAAAAATTACCACTCAAATATTCACGAGAACAGCGCGGCGGAGACGATCGATCGTCGCACTACCGGTATTCGAACTTTACACGGCCGTGTTTTATACTCCATAGCTCAATACTATTTGTAGTGTTATTTTTATATACTCATTACCATGTTGGTTGATTGCCTCGAGTGGTGCGGACGCGACTACCAATCTAGAAGTGAAAAGTAACGTCACATCACGCTAGTATTCCCCGAAGAGGTTGGCAGTATAGTACATTAGATCTAGAGGTCCTGGGTTCATATCCCGGGTTCGGATGCTATTCAATATTTCTAAGTATCATTTTCTAAAGTGACTTGGAGGCTGGATTTGTGCCCGGTGTATGGCAAAAAACTCATCCCCTATTCCACATTGGGACGTAAACACAATTGGTGAAAGGAGTGAGAGTAGTATATCTCTTCCTACCTCTTCGGGCATCAAAGGCGTGAACTTAATTATCTCAAAATAAACCTTCCCATTCATGTGCCGACAATGTGATAGTTTGTATTGAAATTGCGTATGCATACACATACTCTCATAAAATGTAAACACAAACTCTTTACACATCTCTCTTCAATATTATAGAAATTAAATATCGTTTCATACTCACAGAATCGGTATTTTTCTTGTATAACTTTCGTCGAACCGTTACGGAAGTATAACAAACACCAGACAGGTTGGCCACTGATAATTTGTATATTTCGAATAATCCACATTGGAACACCAAGTCTTACACTCGATTGCGAATTGATGTTATAATATATTAATATAGCAGTAATGTTATAAATCTATGGGTTTCAATAATATTAGCAATAATATTCTTACACCATTAATAATAAAAGAAAGTGTCTCGTCTAATAATTATTTCGGATGACATGTCAAAGAAGCCAGGTACGAAAGGAGTGGTCGGACTTTTCATATAACAAAAGTAAAACCATTAAGCGGTGGGCCTTTTACTGTCCATTTGCATATAGAACGGTTGCTGTGGCGCGTAATTTTTCCACGACGGCAAACATTAACATGCAAAATGCACAACGGGACCGCATATTGCCAGCTTTGATGCATTTAGCATGAAGCTTTCAATAACATTAATAAATATACATGAGAATTTTAACTGCTTGACGTCATGCTATTTTTATTCACATGTATAAAATACATTACATTGAATTATGACACTAGTCTTTATGATCCGATGCATGTCACTCATATATACGTATGCCACGTGTTACTACTCAGTAAATTTGAAGCTTTTTATTGAACTTGGATAATCTTATGGATAAAGGCAGTGATGGTCCAGTAGTTAGAAGTACGATCTCGTACTCCGGGAGTTCGAGTTCAAATCCTGACGTGCACCTCTTTGCTAAATGTTTTCAGATTCAATATCACTTGCTATAATAGTAAAGGAAACGTAAGAAAACCTGCACGCGTTAGTCTTAAAAACAAAACCGTTCTCTCATACGTGTGAAGTCTACTAAGCCGCATTTGGCCAGCGTGGCAAGACTATGGCCTTAATGGAACGATAAAAGAAAGTCAAGAAATAAAATATTGTAAAACATTCCACTACTCCACTTGAAAGCAGATTTATACATATGGATAGTGCTATTATTGATCAATTGAAGTTTTTCACTAATAAATAATAATACTAAGCAAGAGCCTAGGGGCTTACAATGTTTATTAAAATATTTGGAATACACAGAAATATTAGCCACGTTCCAAATCAGTCTTAAATCTCTGAATGTTGTACCAGAACCAATATGAATCAGTGGGTAGTTTTACAATACACTACTTTATATCTTTTATATCTAAAATTTCTTAAATTATCCGCCCCATATTTTAAGAAATATAATATTATTTAATCAATGCCCTCATAAATCAGTTTTAATCGTCTGTGTAACGACTATGTTTACCGGTCGTAAGATACTCCGTTCATTCTGTTGCCAACTCTTAATTTATCTATTGATCTAGTAATTGTCATGAATTCATCTTTATGTAAAGAAACTTCATATGAAGATATTTGTGTGTAGAAAGTTTATGATAACACATGAATTCTAATTATTTCTGATGAAGAAATTTCACCCTACGTAATTTGTATAGCAAACATCGTATATCTATTCCTTTGTCTTTTCTCCCTAACACGCCCTGGATTCGTGCCAGGGAACACGTGTTATGACTCTGTCGACAAATGTTTTGTTGCGAGAAAAAGAAAATAAAAGTTGGCTTAACAATTTCCTCTTGGTGATATTTGCAGTCAACAAAACTAACGTGTGTTATGAAAAACGTTTATTTCCAGCTACATTATTTATATATCCATCTATCTATAGGTAGATTATTCAATGGAGATACAGCACAATCTATGGTCTATATTAGCTATCATAATTCACACCATTTGGATCGGTCTAATTGTTATTGAAAATTATCCGGTGTCTCCTTCAATCTACACCCATCATCAGAGTTTACTGCGTTTTTAAAACTCTTAACATTCATCATACATTCTATCCCAGTAATCCTTAACAGCCCTGTTCAGTTTCTAATTCTTTGATATGCCAAGCGGTAACCAAGAATTGTACTTAACATTTCAACAGTTTATTAAAACACATTTTTGTTATGAATTTCATAAATATGATATTTCCAAAGTATTAATATTACCACACAAATTTATTCAAATGTGTCTGCACGAAATGTCTGCATGAAAACCAGATTAAGCTTTGCGTATCGCTGTCACGGCGCAGTGCTGTCAAGCAACTGCAGCATTTCTCGCGGCGGTGACACGGTTAAACATTTGTCATGTGTTTCATACTCTGAAATATATGTCTTGCATACGTTAAATTACAAAATACTAAACGTGTTGATAGTGTATTAGAGATGTTCAAAAGGATTCATTACTTTGGTGAAAGAATGATTGATTCAGAAGGGACTTTTATTGTGATCATGCCTCTGTTTTTCATATTTAAAACGTAGTGGTATAAGGTACTCGAGGCTTTGAAATAAGACCATGGGATACAAGAAATGAGGTTCCCCGGCAATGTGCCTACTAAGCCATTGTGCATCGGGAGCACTCGGATAATCAAAAATTTAACCGCATTGATTAACTAATCCTATTACCACGATGGCAACCTAAAACCGTCAGCATGCTTAGAAGGAGGATGACATCATTAGCATAGAAATATCGATAGTATGTACTTTACTTTATAATATCCATGCTATGAGGTTCTTTTTAAAGCAATATGTCCTAGAAATATTTGAAAGCGATTTTCTTCTAAAGAATTTTATTATAAATTGCGCTACACTAACAATTTGAGATAAGGAAAAATGTAAGGAAAGTGTCGCCTTGGTTGTCAAAAGGCCCAGCTTGAGATAAATGATATCCACCCTTTGAAATTTCTTTGGCGTGGAAATTCCCGAAAGCACAAATGTAGGAAGTCGCCGCAGTTGAAATTTATGAACGCGCCCGGCAGAAGACCTTCATCAGGTGCTTTTTTGGAATTAAACACGAAATAGACCATGAAACGTTCCATTTTATTCGCACTTAAAAAATTTGATATAAAGTCTTACAAACTATGATGAATTTACCTCAACTCATTTTTTATCGTTCTATTGAGGTTTCTAAACTTGTTATCAGGATTTAACTATACATTGCGGTATACTGATTATGACTTATCATAGCTGTGCTATTTGCAGGTTATAGAAGTCATTTAAAATCATTTGTTTCTTAATGAACATTATAATATGTATTTGAATTGAAATAATAATAACAATTCATGATATTAAAATTGAATAAAATATGCTTTTGTCATAACGGAAATAGTTCGCGATGAGCTTTTGGATTTTTTCTGCACTTGAGTGTACGACGACTTGGATGATACGGACCTTTCTGCCCTTGTGTATTTTGTTTTGTTTGTTATTGTTACATATGTTTGCACTCAGAATTGTCTTGTTACTACATACATCTATAACAGTCTCCCTTAAAATGTGAAGCTGATGTTCTAATGGAATATTTTAAGAAAAAGCACATCTGTAATCTTTCCACACATATTATTAATTAAAAAGACATTAATCTTTTACTAGAAATATTGTGAATGCTTGAACTGACTACTTGTCAACCTTCGATCACTACTGACTTATGGTTTCTTTTTTTATTAAATATGTACGTTTGTTATCGTACATTGTATCTTTTAAACAGAATTGAAATTCTGTACCGAAACTCGAGATTTCGAATCCTGGCACGGACCTTCATTCAATGTGAAGTCTACATACCCGCATTTAACCACCTTAACGGTGTGTGCCAATAACTGCCAACATTTTCCAAGAAACACTACATGGTTGATGATGATACATGTCCGTAATGATATGATACGTGTGCGTTGACGATACAAGCGAGGCTATAGTTTCGCGAGTATATTTGCTATACATATGTATAGGTATAACTATTTCCTATGATTTTGTCTTTGCTCTAATCTGTATCTAATACAAATACACGCAAAATGTTTTCTTATATAAAACTCTAACAAAATGCCATCTAAACTTGTTACAGTTAATATTTTACTGTGCTCCCTCAATCACAATTTATTGGAAGCGGGTTTGTAGCCGCTGTAACTTGTTAGAGGCTTTTCTGTGTCAATACAAAGGTTGTGAGATTAAAAAACACTTTTTTTTTTTCTTTCCTCCTTTTACGTGACTGACCTTTCGTTACCGCGAACAATTCATGGTTTGATCCACATTGTTCTTGGTACGACAAAAAATGTCAATCTAACTAAAATTGTCAATGTAACCAAAAGCTCAGACTTTTGCTTACCTTAACAGTTTTTTTAATAATTTTATGTTTATAATATAATGTTTGGAAATTCCCCGAAAGGGTAGGCAGAGTGTAGTGCAATCTCATGGTTTACCAGTTGTATTGTGTCTCACGGAGTAAGAGGTGAGTTTATTGCCAAACACAGGGCCCAAATTGAGACGCCATGCTCCAACCGGGAATTTCAAGCCGAAAAAACCACGAACACTTGCCTCGTCCCGGGGATCGATCTGGTGATCAGCAACCACGTGACCAACTATTCAACGTTTAATTATGGCTTAAGTTCCCAAAAATTTATATGTCCAAAGCAAGCGTGTTAAGAAAATGTTCGTCTTGAAAATTGGTGACCATGTGCGCCCTACCCACGACTGTGTCAACATTTATGAGATAGTTTCTGTGTCATGGCGTTTAATGGTGTGGAATAACGCAGATAGGTCGGTATATCTCGTATTCATTCCACGAACCGCTACTTGCCCATTAGTCGTGATTCTCGGAACAAGTCATGAAGCTTTATGCGTAAACTGTGTATAAAGGAATGTCATTATGTCACTACGCCTAATAATAGTATATAAATCCGAGATGTACATTATTTCATATTTCAATGTGTATAATTTATTAAAATGACTTCCTCGTTGGTCGTATTGCTTGTAGCCACGACTGCAAATCGAGAAGTCTTAGATTCAAATCACGGCACTAGCATTATAGGAGTTTTCCGACTTAGATTTTCCAGTAATTTCTCGGAATCTTGATTTGTGGCCGGTCTTAGTCAATAGGCTCATCACCTATTCCATAGTGGGACTTAAACGTAATTGGTATAACGTGGGAATGTACTCTTCTGTCTACCTTTTCGAGGATTACAGGCGTGATATTACGTTTTTGTAATATCGTTTATACCTTTAAACAAGTAGGTCCCTGTGATTCTGCAGTTTGGTACTACATTACTATTTCCTTTTTTAATATTTGTGTTACCTCTTCCCGTAGGAAAAATCATGTGATTCTTTTTGTCGACTTAAATAAAAAAAAAAAATGAAATCATGGAGTGGTTTCACTCTGCATAAAGAAAAAATGTGATTTAAACCAAAAACCTGTTGTGAATTTTATACAGCTGTTTGGTTGCTTTAATGCTGTGTTATTCAAGAATATAATAACTACAGACATGTATCATCTTTCAAAAATAAGGTTGCAATCCTTACATATTTCATGGAACTTTAAGGGCGTCCAATGCTTTCAACGCGCGGTTAGTATAATTTCTGCACATAATGGTTAGCCCGGAAAGGCCCATGGTCACCGTTATAAAACCCTTTCGTAAAAAAGGAGGTCAAGTGAGCGTTTTTTTTAATACTCCTACATTGTGAACGAAATGAAATTGACATATGTACATATATTCATCGTCAAACATGTATCTTACACTTATGTAAAATCTTAACAATGTTTTAGTACACTTACAAATAATTTTCGATAATTGAATATTCCATTTATATAACTATATTATATTACATTGTCGAAATTAACTCTGAATTTGGCCCGTTGTATGGGAATAAGTTCAATCCCTGTTCGATGGTGAGACGTAAACGTAACTGGTGAAACTTAGAAATGTACAATGCCCTTCTAACACCTCTTCGAGGATAACAGGCGTAATATTACTATTATTATTATATTAATATTTTTATGACTATTAACAAAATTGTAGTCCATAACTAATTTCATTTTTAGGTAAACAATGGCTTGGCGCGGCTTGCGTATTTATTAAAAAAACAAAACTATTAATTTGATAACTTCCATTCAATATATATTTTTAAACCAAACAGTTCCCAGAAACGGTGTCCTTTATAAACTACGTTTATTAACAATTCGCAAAACTCTAAACCGCAAATATCAGTACTAACTGCGTCACATTTTATTAACCTTAAAACTATACGGCGTAATAGAACCACATTTACAACTTCAATGAAGTTCATATGGGCAGAAACTATTAAAATTAAATAACAATACTTGCTGTGTGGTTCAAACTTCGCATATAAAGGTCGCAACTGTTTGGAAACTGGTGTAGTGTGTTTCAAGAATGTATCACGAGTAATAATCTGCGGCCCCCCCGGGCCCGCTTTACTTAGAACGTAATGGCCGAGAAACGGTTTGCGAAGTCGCTAATATGTTTTCTACACTATCTAATGTTGCTGTAAAGCTTAGGGCGTATTCATACTCCGTGTACGTCTACCGTGAACACACTGCCTAATATCACTGCCTAATAAAAGCTCATTCGTAAAGTTTAAAATGAAACACACAATACTATTCAATCGTATTGATATAGCTAACAATTTATATCTTTTATATACAAAGGCATATGATTAAATTCATATTTATAATGTATCTGATATATCTCGGTCATAAAATTGATTGTGGCGCAAACGAACAAATTTATGAACAAATAGACAACAAGTGATTAACCTATGTGCCTATTTTACTATTACATCTTCTATTATCGAATATAGCCTTGAAACTGGAAAATGAACAATTCATAGTTTGGAATTTAATATTGTACCACAAGAATACATCCTGTTAAAAGGGCTGTTATATCAACTCTTTATCAGTCACGTTGGGTGTATATTTGAAAAAAAAAAAGGTTACGTTTATTGCTACAATTTGAACAAATTGAGTTTTTTACAGCACCGCTTAAACTTTTTGTGTTTCTTTTACATATCAGTTAAGACAAATGCACGTTTCAGTGCGACTTATGGAAGTTCTTATGGCATATTTCGTAGATAGAAAACATAAAAAAGTCTGAACTGAAAATAATGTACTAAAGCACACTATTGTTTTTAACGATGTTAAATACATGTACTTATTTAATTTAAGAGTTGTGAATGAAATAAAACTTGTGAAATGAATAGAGACAAAATATTTCATTCACATTCCGCATTTCGTTACGATTATTAAATTTTGAGAAGAGAAAATAAATTATAATTTTATTTTTGTCTACAACTCTTTTCTCTATAAAAAATGCGAACGTATTATATTCTACTCAATTTAAATTTAAAATAGACGTAGGTGATATGAATTTTATAATCATAAGTACAATGATATACCACAACTCACATTGCGTTATAAACATTAAAAGCATAATTTTACGTGCACATTATAAAAATCTAACTGCCCCGACACTAAACCACAATGTAGTCGGAGACTAATGTATGTTTAGCCGAGATCGCAGTTGTTGGGTTCAGGAGAACCACAATAGTCGTTACTGCAAGCTTGTATGCTCACACTAAATGTTGGGTGTCAGAAAGCTGCGTGTAAATAAAATGTTTATTTGAACAAATGAAAATCGAAAACTTGTGTGAACTTCGATCGGCAGCACGTTTTGTCTTTCAACGTAAATTCATCTTGAGAAAAACGTAAGACTAACTGGTGAAACGTAGCAGTAACTCAGTTTACCTGCTCGGGGATTACACGCGTGATGTTACATGCTTACAAAAAAAAATTGAGAAAAATAATTTCCATTTATTTACAAGTTCAAAATCCTATATTGAAAAATTTATTCAATGAACAATAATTAAAAAAGATACTCATCATTCTCATCATCACAATCATTGACTGCCTCGTTGGTCGTGTTGGTTGCAAGCGCGACTGCTAAACAGGAGGTCCTGGGTTCGATTCCCGGGTCGGGCACTGTAGAGTTTTTCTAATTTTATTTTCTAGTGGTGGCTCGGAGTCTGGATATGTGCCCGGTGCATGGCAATAGGCTCACCACCTATTCCACAGTGGGA
>DWDU01005281.1:0-10110 GCA_018245575.1 Jemadia suekentonmiller
GTAACTGGTGAAACGTGGGAGTGTTCTACACTCCTCTGCCTACCTCTTCGGGGATAACAGGCGTGATGTTACGTATAAAAGTTTTCGTTAATATTAATATTTTCATGTATAAATAATTACATAGCATCAAAAAACCTGACATACAAAATGATTAAAAAGTTTATGCAAAGACCAGTAGTTGAATTATATTCCACACACATACATATATGTGTGCAATGTTATACTAAAATATATAAGCATAGCACTAATTGGATATCAACATTCAACATTGAAATAGAAAGATCCCTTAAGAGACCTCGAAGTCTTTTTAAGCGGTACCTATACAAGAAATGTAATAAAACAACATGAACTATTGATCAAACATATGTATGTACGTGATTTCATTGGACTGTTCAATTCATTGGTCAATACGCCGATTTATTAATGTTCTGGGCTCGATTCTGCATTTAATGCATGAAATAATGAGTTCATTTAGATCAAAAAAAAAACGTAACATGAACCCTGTATCTCTCCAAAGAGGTAGGCAGAGCAGTGTATAATACTTCCACGTTTAATCGGTTGCGTTACTTGTCCCACTATGCGATAGGCAATAAGCCTATTAACGTATAACAAACATAAAACCAGATTGCACGGTACTACTAGGAATTTCAAGTCGCAAAAACTCAGTAGTACCGGAGCCGAAGATCGAACCTCGAATCGCGCTTGCCGCCACACACCCATCGAGCAGTGGACAACGAGAACGGTATTAATACTGAATTCCACTTATTCAAATTCAAATGCCATTTATTGAATTTTTTTCTTTAGAACACTTTTTGTACGTCAAAATGAAACTACGGCCGCTTCGGAAAATGCCTTGGGAAAAGAACCGGAGAAAGAAACTCCATAGGTGTGCTCATTCATCTTTTAAAATAACCACATACTTATAATAGTATATTATAATATGAGTTACATGACACCAAGCATCTTTATCATTCAAGTAATCATTAATCTTGTAATAGGCTTTATTACAAAGATTTGTTTTCATAATGGATTTAAAATCTTTATGTGAAAGATTAATAACGTCTTTTGGTAAGTTGTTATAGAAGCGAATAAAATTTACCATAGAAGAATGCGACACCTTACTTAAGCGAAAGCGCGGTATGGCCAACTTATCCTTATTTCTAGTATTATAATTCCCTCTACTATTATGTTATTTATTGAATACATAATGTTTTCATAAATATACTGGCTAGGCACAGTTAAAATTATAAGATTTTAAACAGCTCTCGTAGGGACTGACGACATCGAAGGTCATAAATAGCTCTCTTTTGAAAAATACCTATATACTTATATTTGTGCCTAGACTCGTCCTTCTTTATATATTTCCATGGCAGCAAGAAAATCTTCATCATGATTGTTATCACTAGCCTCTGTGAGACTCCTGTCTAATACGGACCACGCCTATCGCTCCCTCCGGTCTGACGCTCCCTTTGAAGTAATTGTGACACTTTATAAGTGTTCGCAATTGTTTATCAATCGAACGCAACAACCGTCTGACTGACGTCGTACACTTATTACTGCGAATATTTTAATTGGCCGCGACCAACTACGGGAAGCAAATCGCGCACAGCCAGAGCCGCCGCAGATACAAATTATTTAGCGTCATCCGGAGATGTGTCGTGGAATGAGGTCAATTAAAAGTGCAAAACGACGTGCCATATAATATTTCATTGCGAAATGTTAATTAATTGCCAACATTGTGGCGGCGTAAGGGCGCGGGGACGGGCAGACCTTGTAGATCTGTTTTAATTCCAATTTGTACATGTTTGTTAAGGCTCAGTTATAATTATAATATCTTGGGACATATCCACGCTCAGCCATGTAATCCCAAATAGGCATCGAGACAGCTTGTGTTAAGGTAGACGGCGTTAAAACTAAATAAAATAAATATAAAATACGTTAACATTACGCCAGGTCCCGCACGGGGTGGGCAGATAGTATCGAATGCCAGATAGTTACTCTATCCTTATATGGTACCTAAACCTACCCGCTGTTAGATGTGAGACATCTAGAGGCGTGCCTTGACAGTTAAACCAACTCGTATGGCGTGACGGCAAACGGCATGACCACGCCGTGCCGTCATGGACTTATATAGATACTTCAATTTATACCCAGATGCAATTAATACTCATGCCCACCATATAAATATTTAGTCTTCGAACCGAACTCACGACCTCCGGCTTCACTACCCTCTGGATTTATGGCCCAATGAATAAATACCGTAAATACCATAGCCATGCATATCATAACTAAATGAACGGCTGATTTGTATTGATGAAATGCTGTAGACATACTAATTATTATTATTTTTCAGTCAAACAGTATTCAATTCGTATGTGAACATAACTAATACATATATGTATTGTATTTGTTGTCTATGGTCGCTGTTCAACGATATGTACCGTACCTACATACATAAGCTAAGTACGTATGCAAAGCTACATAAGTATGTATTTTTGGTGCGTTATTACTAGTATGTATATATTTAAAAGGCACGATATACAACTTGCGACATACACCAAAAGGCTTATATGATTAAAATAGAGAAATAAGAGCCATAAGGAAAATACACAATAAACGTGGTATTTATAATAATAATACAATAATCCCCACAATTTTTTTATTTAAAACATATTTATGCAACTTCTGAACAAATAAGTGCACTTCGCAAAGTGTCCGCAAAGTGTGCACGCCTGTACGCGCGTGAGGATACCGATGGATGTAGAAGTACATATATTATGCCAAGTGTGCGGGGATGGAAGTACTTGGCGCACGGTACTCTCTGCTGTGTCGTAATGGACCCGGCGGAGTGTTATCATATTTTATTAATCATGTTCAATGAAACATAAAGGACTCGTCCGAAGTGGGCTAAACAATATCCAAGCGCATCCTGTCCGGTGGATATCGCTTACCGTAATCTGGCCAGCCTCGTCGCTTGGCTAAATTTATTCAAAAAGTCAAAATAACATTAAACACAAATTACCCTTTCTGTTTCAAACAATCCTCAAACTGTGTTTGTATACTCGGTTAGAACTTCAGATCGATGTCGATGTAAGGCGCATAAATCTCAAGACGACTGTCGTATGGTCATTTGAGCTTGTGCTCAGGTTACCAAGGAAATGGAGAACATTACGCATTTATAAATACAGGCTGAAATGTATAATTTTACATTTAGCGAATATTTGTGTCGTAGCGACGAAACAAATATTCGTGCTCGTGATAAGAATACCGGTATCAAACCTTCAAACATCGACAGCAGAATCACCTGGGTCGAGTTAGTACGTAAAGAGCTCGGTTTTTATTATTAATTGATTTAATTATTAACAGAACACCTGGCGAGCCCGGCTCTTTACGAAGCTGTTGTTTTTTTGCCATGTTGCAGACTAACATCGGTTGTTCTGTCACGTTTTATAAAAATAATAAGGTTTCTGTGGGCGCGCCGGAGGAGGAAAATAAAGGGTTTATTTATAACCTCCTCGTTTAATTTGGCCTGATATAAAAGTGTAGGCGCAGACGGTCTTGTATATAAGACATGAATTTTTTACTACAAAATTCCACGCTTCGGTTTCCATACGTATAGCAGCGAGACGCACTGGAGCAGATGTGACATCGAACACAAAAGAACCAACAGCTTAAGAAATTACAATTTCTAACCATTCATTTCTTGAGAATCTCACAAAATACCATAATACGGCGTCAGTAACGGAAAAGAGGGTTTATAAAGTTCCAGTGTCCACCTTAGGAGCCTCAGTCATCTTCACCTTCCCGTGCTTGAGCCCGCTGTATCACGGGCCAGGACGGAAAACCGCCCGAATGTCCTTATGTACCAGTATCCTTTAGGTACGGCAAGTTTTATTCGAATTCAAATGTCGTTTATTCAAAATTAGTTCATTAGAAGACTTTTTGCACGTCGAAATGAAACTACCGTTTTTTTACTTCTGCTTATAACGATAGAGGGCCCGTGGATCCGGCTGTTTGAGAACCTGGGTCAATGTTTACGTTCAATTCTAAACCAGAAAATGTATTTATGACATAAGCACAGGTACTTCTTTCTCTTTGGGAGTAACATTATCCTTACAAGATCATTTATATGATTAGCATGGCATACAGTCTGCGTAATTTGGAATCAGATAGCGGCGTGCAAATGGTAGCAGATGTTTCTATTATTAATTTGTTTATTGTATTATGTTCTTTCATGTAACAAGTGTTGTTCCGACGATGGACTGATAACAACTATGTATATTAAAAAATAGTTAATTTACAGAAAACGGATACCATATTTGAAAGGTTTCGCTCCGTAAATAAGTCAGACAGTCGTAGCATTTACATGATATTGGTACCAACACATGTATACTACAGATCGCACGAAACGATTGAGATGCAGCTAAAAGTACACAATGCAGTGGGCGGCAGAACATGGATACGTTCACCCGCGGCTCTACGGCTGTGACTGTTCTGCCGTGAACCATCTGTCGGTTAAACAATTTGTGTTTTGTCAGGATGAGTGTGCCAGCTTACACGCACGCCAGCTGCGACGCTCTCCGGCTTTGCGAGTAGCGACTTGTCTGTCACCAACTTAAAAACGACACATACTAACTAATACTACATACTACATACATACTACATACTACAATACTACACTTTCATACTGGGCCAATCTACCCACTGGGCCAATGATTCCAACAGTCCTATTCCTGCCACCGATCATTTAATAGGTCTATCAGTATCGAATGCTTACTGCACCAATAAGTCCATGGGTCGCACTACACTTATGATGTCACGCAATCGTTTGTTATTTCAGATATTCCATTATATGAGTAGCGATGATGCTTTAACGATTCATATAACATGGAGTTATTAAATTCAAGAGTGAATAGGCACATCCCAGGCGACCGTGCTACATCCTAGGCTTCATCTCGCTTTCCATCATGTGAGAGCTGAAAACGCGAGCCTATTGCTAAATAAAACAAAGTCTTTC
Source organism: Jemadia suekentonmiller (assembly GCA_018245575.1). Lineage (NCBI taxonomy): Eukaryota > Metazoa > Arthropoda > Insecta > Lepidoptera > Hesperiidae > Jemadia > Jemadia suekentonmiller. Next base: position 5,018 of record DWDU01005281.1, read on the forward strand.
TAAATTTTGTATTGACAGTTACACTAGAGCCTAAGTGGGCATATAATGCGTGTTAATAAGTACGAGTACCTTTAACTATGTTATCTCGTCACTATCACCCTTTTTATCGCTTATTTAAATTATTGCATCAAAATTATATCTGTTAATACGAGCGAAATCTATTTCGCCTAACAAAGCGTAGCCCAACTACAGAAACGTCACTAACAAATAATTATATCAATTCGGAGTTTATCCGAGCATAATTATTCATCTGCGCCATAATTACACTGTACGCCGTAAACATCTGGCTTCGGGGCGTCTCACAGTGAGCAGCGAGCGAAACACTTTACTTATGTTTAAAAGCTAGTAACTTCATGTCATAATAAAGTTGTGAAATTATGCTACAGAAGTACACTCCCACGCTAAGAAATATAATTAGTTTGAAGTTTCACTCTTCAGCTGCAACTATATCGTAGGTATATATTTCTGTCAGTTTCCTTTGAGATTAGTGTATTAACTTGTATGCTTTTACATGTACGAGAACCATTGATGTATTCAATTATTCGTTCTATAATTTTTATTAATTTCATTCAAATTTATCTCTTTTTAAATGTGGACAGTTTATATTTACGATTTCGAACCACACACACTCCTTTAGTTATTGACAAATACTTAAATTTTTTATCTATTTCTCATAAAAATGAAAAGATACAATAATTTAAAAATGGCCAGAAGTTACATTAAGTTTTATAAAACTGTAACGTTACGTAAAGTTTTGTGAGAATTTTGCAAGCTTTATATTAAAGTGTGTGGCTCATTCGTACATCGCTTGTGAGTAAACAGGTACTCAGTGGAGGCCAATTCAAACAGTCATAGAACAAAGAAAGGAACAGACGCGTCGCTCCATACACGTCCGCAACACGCGGCGCGGCGGAACAAAGAACTGTGGCGGCGAACAGGGGTTTGATTAAAACATTGAATTGGTTACGAAACGGAATAAAAAACGTGTTTGGTTAATGAAATGAATTTAAAAATATTTTGAATCTCAACACTAAAACAAACGTAATGGCACGCTTGTGTCAAATATTCATATTTATATGTATTCCTGTAGTTTATTGGCCTTCTGGTTAATATACCACAAGTTCTCTTGACGCGTACTTTGGGATAAGATTGCCGTGTGTGGAGATGTCCCGAGATATAAAAGAAAACCTTAAAGATGCAGTGTAGTACACTCCCACATCTCACCAGTTAGGTTGACGGCCACAAATCCAAACTCTGAGCCACTACTAGAAAATCTAAGTTACAAAAATCCTGATCTGAAATAGAAACCCTTGATCGGTAGTCGCGCTTGCAACCAACACGACCAACGCGACGGTCACTGAAATATTTTAACTGTTAACAATTTCGAGCCGATAGCCGATAATTTTATGTAGAGCTACTTACATTATAATTTTCATCATTGTGCATTTTTATCATGTCACTGTTGAAAACGGATCTCGTCTCAGAATCAAAAGGGTTGAGTGCGTTGACGGCCAACAAAGTGACGGTTGGCAAACTGTACAAATCTGCTGGTTTCCCAATGATCTTTTCCTTCACCGGTAGAGTAAGAGACATTTAATTTTAGAACGCAGTTCATTTTGTAAAGAAAGAACTGCGCCTGAGGATTTGAACCTGGAAGTTCCAGAACCTTCAGGTATGAACATCGTCGCTACGGAACTCTACTATTACACTAAAAATGTAGGTGTAATTGTGTAGGCAGTAGAAAGTGACCACCGGCCCCAGGCGTTCTCGGTTAGTTAACATGTTTGAAGCCAACCTCTGGCTTATCATTATGTATTATTCTTTAGATGTAGTTGTATATTGAATGCAATGACCAAATATTTTTTTCTTCTTTTCAAGAATAACACCCACTTTGTGGAATGTTATAAGAATTGCAACGACTTTTAAACAGCTCGCGGTCAATTTTTTTGCAGTAGGTATAATGCTAATCACGCAAAGGAACTTTAACACAGAAAAATGCACATGCAAGCAATAAAAATATAACTCGAATAATGCGAGCTAATAATGTTTACACTGGCTTGAATACTCCTAAGTGTATTTATCTACAACGAATATGCAGATTTCTCACATTGAGTGATTGACTGTTCTGTTCTGTGATTAATGTAGGTTGGGGATCGAAGAGCACAGCTTCTTGCACCGCCAGCGCTGCCGCCCATAGACGGCCAGGGCTTGTATCTGCCATACCGCGATCTGCCAGCGCCGGGCTTGGTCGCCTCTTAAGACACCGTGTACCCCGTCTCGGGGTTAGCGAATGTATTATTACTCCGCCCCGACACGGATAAGATACCGGTTAGTTTAGTGTATACATTTTATATCGTCGATGTCTGTTATTATTAAGTCATAACAGCAGGTCCTTCACGAGGCAGACGGAGGGAACCGAGACACAAATGACTCTATCATTACAAACTTGATGTGCTCTTCCTACATTCATCACTCTTCATTGTTAATATTGTATATAAACTGTGCACTTTTTAATTGCTTATAATATTAGAAGTATTTGTAGTCCGTATATATCAAGATGTTCTGATAATGCATGGTAATAAAGATATCTTTATGTACGGTATTAAACCGTAAACCTGAGAATGAAGATATGGAAGTCCTTATTGCGTCTGTTAAAGGTTACTTACAGTGAAGTGTAGAAAATATATTTATAAAAAGGATGAATCTGGAATTGTGCGTGGTGTGTAGGAATAGGGTCACCACCTATGTATTCCGTAGTGAGACATAAACGTAACTGGTAATATGTGGGAGTGTATCACACTCCTCTGTCCACCTTTTCGGGGATTATAGGGGTGATGTTACGATGTTATGAAGTGTAGGAATTAAGGATATTCACCTGTTTATTTGGAACATCGACAGTCGCAGCACCGCGGGCGCGAGACTGCTTTGGTTGCAATAATTGTCGCGAAAGCGATACCCTCAAGACTGTGCCTACGCATTTGTTATTCACTTACTCGAGGAAAAGTAATTATGCATCGCAATGTGAAGGCGAGCTCAGCGGACGTAATTAAGCCCCTCGACTTGCCTCTTTCGTAATGTCGTGCGAAATTCAAATCGCATATTCCGTGCATAATTTACATACATTCTATATTTTAGCTGTGTAAATATTAATGTGTGAAAATGTGTAAGTGTGTGACGTATGTATGTACGTCTGCTGTTGAAATGATTCAGAGTGATACGACACCAGGCCCTATATGTGGACGCCGGCAAAGGCCTTTCATTGCGAACGTTGGAATCGAAAACATTCCGTACCGTTAAAATGGACATGTGTCATGTGTCAATAAATTTGTTTTAAAATGGCGAACGCCGGAAAGTGTGTGTGGTAGCCGGGAGCAACAATGCATGAAAGCGGCCAGGTTAAAGCTGTACAGTAATTTTAATACATTTTTATGAATTGGCATCACATTTCCTTTTCAGACTGACTCATAATGATGTTACGTTTGTTCATAGTGATAATGGAATCTGCCGGTCAACGGTAATTGTTTTTGGCGACAGTTTAACCTTTGTTTAATTTGATGAGGCTTACGGTTGACCCTCGGGGAATCCCCGGAGATACAGCGTGGAAATTGTCAGGCTCAATTACACGGATCCCAGCATAATTATAAGCTTTCGTACTACTTTATTATACTGTAGGTAATTAGTGGTTACATTTCTATTATCAACTGGTGTTTTGGTTGGATAGTAAGAGTTACTGACAAGAGATAATAAGAGTTCCTGGCTTGAACTCTATTTCCGCACAGCATAAGAATACGTATCTGTGCCTGGGTGTAAAACTATATGTGATATGTACGTCGGTGTTTAAAAACATGTATGATTGTTGCTTTGGGTATTGTATGGACGGTTTAAAATTGTAATGTTATACAAGTACGATAGATTTTTCTTCATCAATTAACCGAATAACAGGGGACCTGTGATGGTGACGTAATTAATATCAATTTTAAGTGTACAACTAATTTAAGAAAAAGTGCTTTTTCTGCTCCCTATTTGTCTTTGTGTGTCCATATTTGGCTGTATGAGACCAACACGCGTTTTTCTGGCGCTAAATGTTCACAAAAAGCGCGCTCAGTTGGTGTCGTTTGAACAGGGTTTTGTAATCAACTAACCCACGTTTTGTTCTTACAAAACAGTGAACATATTGAGTCTCACACAGCATTTGCTAGTCAGTTTAATTTGATTTCTAGAATATTTCGACTCAATCACTCCTAAAGCAAATACAGCCAAGTAAGATTCTATTAAAATATGTTTTAATTTAATTTGAAGTTAGTATATCTCACATGGATTTATATAATATACCTTCTGATTAAGTTAACGTGGAAAAAATTGTCACTTAGATTATACGGATATTTTTAAATCGGTTTGATTAGTTGTGTAGTATTAGGAAATTGAAAAACCAACTTTGTTTTTAATATATTATGACCATTGATATAAAATATAGTCTTAAAGTTTTATAAGAACAATCTCTGTCTCTTTCTTTCTTTTTTAAAAGTAGTTTCCAAAGTTTGTTAATATAATTTTTTTTGCTTATACTTCCATAAAACTATTATAAGGTAAAGAATGATACTCCAAATTTGAGATGAGATGTATGTTATTTCCAAATCTATTCTAAATAGGTTTTAACTCACTTAAAGATTTGAACGTTACCGAACCGTTACTTCATGAACTTTCATGAAGTAACGGTTGAATTTAGCTCGTTATGAAATGTAAGATTTTGAAACTTCTGATCAGCTCGCCGTGCGCGCTGCTTGGTATGCTGGAAGTATTCTGAACTTACCTCATCAGGCCTGCTCTACGCAACACAAGTCTGCATCTTAAGTACATTCCTGGGCTGAGAGTAGAAGTAACAAATATCGTCATTAAAAACAACTCAGTTAACACCTGAAATTAAAAATGTTAAACTTAAACTAACTTCTCATCATTTTATCACCTAATCGAATTTAAGCATTTACCAACAAGTTTTTTAAAAGCTTGCCTGCCTGCTTGACTGCCTCGTTGGTCGTGTTGCTTGCAAGTGCGACTGCCGATCGGGAGGTCCCGGGTTCGATTCCCGGGTCGGG
>DWDU01005282.1:0-10109 GCA_018245575.1 Jemadia suekentonmiller
ATCGATTAGATACGGGCTGACAGGAGAGTCAGAATTATACGGAGCCGCTGTGCGTGAATGCTAATACTGAATGTGACAGAAGCACGTCAGGTGTAAGGATACAGATTTTTGGTTTTCGTTGCATATACTGTAAGTTTCTGTGATATTCCGTGTCGGGGCGGAGTAAGAATACATTCCTGACTCTATGCCGGAGTATAGGGTGTCGTAACAGGCGACTAAATCCTGACTTGGTAGTGTTATGGCGCGGTCTGCCTAGGTACAGTCACACGCCCTGGCCGCCTATAGGCAGCAGCGTAGGAGGTGCGAGATGCTCTGCTCTGCTATGCCCAACACGCATGCCCAGCGTGGGGATTATGGACATAACCTTTCAGGGGAGGCCTATGTCCAGCAGTGGCCTCCAATAGGCTGATGATGATGATGACTGTAAGATGTGTATATGGCGTGTTAATGTAGTGTTTAATAGTGTCGTGAAGCTTTGCCATGTATATGCATAGTTAAATTAATATCTAAACGTCAGACGGAGCAGACTGGCATCGTGACCAATTCGTTCTATGACCACTCCACTGAATTTGGAAACCGAACACTAACCGAACTAATCTTAATCAGCTACAACCACAATTTTGAAATTGGCATTGTGAACGCAAATGTTTATTTTTACAATTGCGGTTTTTAGAACGCCACACATTATTAATATGCGATTCAAATTAGTGGTGATTTTTTTCGGCAACTAAAACGCTTATTTGTGTATTAAATTGGCATGAATTACATTCGTATGTTCCGTTTGTGTGTATTCATAAATTATTCATTAATCTAGACTAGACTTTAACTCGACTAGTTGTGAGATACCGATGTTTTCAATGGTGGAGCCACACGATGTATATTTATTTTTAGTTTCTCAGTAATGATCACTGATGTGATGACGTGGTGGCCAGGTCATGCAGCTCGATGATCCCTGTCATACCACAAGGAACAACAGGATGATTATTTAATAATGAAAATAATCATACTAATACCCGTGAATATGATCATAAGTAGCCATTTCTGTGCACGCTTCATGTTTTTTTTTTGCAATTAAAAGCCGAAATTTAATATGATAGGCAAGCTCCTTATTCCATATAGTTTCTTTCGATGTAATAATATACAATATTATAACAAAATATATACCCGAACGAATGATTACATTAAACACACAAGCACAGGAGAAATGACGAAATTGTCACGCACTATTGGACAAGATAAAAGTGTACATCGGAAGTAAGGCAACACGCAGCCTCACGAGCCTTAGTTGACGCACACTGAAACTACGGAGCCTGTTCCATACAATGTATGTATACATTATGGCATGAGAACAGCCTGGGCTTAGGTACTGTTACGTGATTATGGCTCGTAACGTTTGGATTGCGATCGCTGTTGATAAGAACGCCGGATACCCAAGCTAACACATATTTTGATGATAACAGCTAGACGAAACTTTAAAAAACCGTTTTTGTTATCGAAGAGGTAGGCAGAGGAGTAAACTTTCTCGTTTCACTATTTATTTTTACGTCCCACTGTGGAATAGGGGGTAAGCGTAACCTACTTCAAGTATCGTACTAGGGAATCGAATCCAGGACCTCTCGATTAGCAATCACGTTTACCGCCACCTAACCAACGAGGTAGTCAAATAAATAATAGACGATAGACGATATAATATATAATACCTACTAGTAATAATAAAATTTTAGTGTTAGCTACCATCCATCTTAGCACGGAATATAACTAATATTAAATCGAAATAGTTTGTTTATGTGGCTTTGGATAGAATATAGTAAATTTCATTATACATATTATTCAATAGGGAAATGTTCATGTTTACATCATACGATATGGAGATAACCTATTGCATCACAGGACGGCTTAAAACAATGATTGAATTAACCTATCGGTTAAATTTGAAAGCGTACATAATGTTTGACGTAAGCTGGGATTGAACCTGTGGCCTATGGTGTTCCACACGCTGCATGCGAGTGACTTTTGTAAGCATATATATATAAAATTACTGCAAATGCTTTAGGAAAATGGGAAAAAATATAACAATTATTTGAAACAAATTTATTGTAAACAAATCCCCTTAGAACAAACAACAAACGAGAACAAAGGAGCAGAACATCAATCACGTTCACGGTCACTAATGCGTAGACTGACCGCATTCAACGTTAACTGCATCTCTAATTCAACCTTGCGATTCATAACCGTATTAATGATACAAGCGATTTTAATAACATTCCTATTTGCTTTAAAAAACAAAACATAATATAATATCACACCTGAAATCTCGGAAGAGGTAGTCAAAGGCGTGTAGTACACTGCCACATTTTAGCAGTTACGTTATAAGTTCCAACATGGAGAAGGGACAACAAAATAGTTGTAATTAATTTTTTCACAATTTACAACAGCAACTGTAATTTTGTCGTGTTACGTAAAATAATATATAGGTACCTCTTGTTCGATTCCTTGAAATATTTTGAGGATGCGTCAACCCTTTGTTTTATAGAACCAATGCGTTCTTACCCTATCTTGACATTTGTGCTGTGAATGACCTCAAGGCATCAGTTGGTTTTATACTATGTAGAGGTCAAAAGACGTAAGCGTCGCGCAAAACCGGCCACCGAAGGTAAGGGTCGACCCTCAGCTCTCTACGCTAGTAACGGAATCGATAATATAACTTTCCTTAACAACTGTTTGTGATACTTAAGACGGAAGTCAAACCTTAAGTACCTACTGTAGAGTTGCCAAGGCCGGGAACATTAAAAATATTTTAGTAAATCAATTCATTTGTCACTTGGTCAGTCATATATAATTTATAAATATGGACTTAAAATGTTTTTTTCATAAGTAGTAATATAGCTGAACTATGTCAGTGCGATATATTATTCTAAATATTTTTTCCACTACGCCATACATTCTTGCTTAGTTTTTTTTACAAAAAGTCTGTACAAAGACTGCCTACGCCTTATCGATTGACATTTACGAGTTAAAAATATACAAAGTACAACAGTTCACACTCGTTCGATCAGGAAATGAACAGTTTCAGCGAACGGTCACCTTTCCAAAATACATTGAAACCTTGTAGGATTTAGACCAAGCCCACATGTGAAATTTACGGAAATAAAATATAGTCACACATATAAAATAATAATATCATAACAACATTATAATATATTGGTAACAATGATAATTTTGTTTTGGTCAATATGAACAAAGTCGCAATACAAACAAAGTTGTAATTAGGTATAATCAAAAACAAAGGTTCATAGAATGAATATCTTAAAAGTCAATATACATAACATCCTTCAATATATACTAACAGTTTTAAAATCAAGCAAAAAATCTTTCAAACCGCAAACATACTATGTGTGTTTTGTCGTATAAATCTTACAATCTCCCAACGACCCTCATTGTCGTTATGTCTCCACTATCCGAACGAATTTCGATAGTTGATAGTGAACTTTTAATTTCCGACTATCATCCTTCTTCGCCACATATCGTGACATGTACTCGTAATGTGTCCAAATCTAATGTCACATTAAGGAACACAGAGCTTTCTAGTACATCATTTGCGATACATCATCTTGGATACGCATATTTATAGGATACACGCGTATGCGATGAGCATAAGTATCGTTACGATACTATCGTATACAAAACCAGGTCGACTCCAATATGATCTATAGAAGGATGTTGTAATAAAATCAGAAAATCATCGATTGGAACCCATATGTTAAAAAAATTGTAATGCCGGTATGTAGTGTGCAACTCTGGGTTTAATTCCTAACGAAATAAATATACGATAAACGTATTAAATTACCTAGTTATTGACTGGGTGTGTTAGTTTTTTCATGAGTTCGATGTCAGTTAATAGATGAAGAGTTGTACAATTTAGAAAAAATATTTTTATTGAAACCCCCTGTTTTCTCTACCGATAAAGATATTGGGCAGTCGGTGAATTCTGCTTACCCAGGAAAAGACGTGGCTTGATGATATAATAACAATGATAAGTTTTAATCGATGATGTAGGAAAAGAAATTAAATACATACAAAACCACCAACCAAGCTTAGTATTTACAGTGTTTAGTAATCTCACATATGATCGCTAAGTAGCGACTATATTTGGTGTCAATTGAGTTATTCAATATTGTATTAACTAGAACGAAACTGCGATATTCTACACCGACTCTATACAACGCATACGCAATGCCTACTCTACGTGCATTTTCTCATGCGCTAATTAAACGCACACCAAAAAATTCATATATGACGTTAAATGCTTATTAATTTTATTAATACATTTGAAGCAAATTTAAAAGGTGGTGAATTATTTATCTGAACATTGCAAAATCTTCAATGCAATTTATTTACAATTATTGAATTATAACATATGGAAAATTGTAAAAAACCTTTTTTTATAATAATTATTAAAAAGAGTTTTTTCTTGGTAAAAGGATACAATAATAATAAAATTAACTTTCGGAAAAGAAACAACACCTAAAAATAAGAAATAACTTAAATGTTCATAAATTAGCATTTTCCTTTAATAACCGCGCACTATTCTATACGCACATTGATTGTCACTTCGGGGATTGCAGCCGTGATGTTACGTTATATTGATCAAATAACAAAAGCGCTATATACATATAACGTATTTTATCTGTCTAGCGTACTTGAAGTAAGATGGAAAGAGAAGAGAATATATTAGGACATACCGTTTCGTAACTAGTAGGAAGAAAATTAGGAAATAGTGTCATTAACACCGTTAGTGTATATTTTATGCTGTATTTTATATGTGGTCGACTATAACCATTATGATTTCCATACGGAATTAAATGTTGAAAGAAAAACTTGTGTCACTTTTCACGTCATGTGCGAAGCAATGTAAAAATATTTACATATTTTTTTCCATTCGAATAAAAACCTTATTTCAATTCATTTACAACGCAATATACTTTATTAATACCTACGTGTATTTGAAGTAGTTATAACTTTTGAATTAATTTAACAATGTTCCTTTCTAAACACAAAATTCTAAAACTGCACGCACGCAGTTTTTAACCTTGACATTTGGTGAAAAAAAAAACGAAACAAGATAAAATGTCCTACGTACCTATTTCATTGGAACACTACCTACGCACAACGTAGTTCTATTGATTACTACATAGACGTGAATTTTGAAATGGTGTTAATAGAATGTGAATGAAATAGAAATTCATTCGGCATCGATGAAAATTTTACTTTGTATGCATTGGATTTCGTCGTTAATTTGGTATTAATAATGCGACGTATAAAAAATATATTTACTAAAGTAACAATCGTTAAGTAAACATTTTTACATAAAAAAAATATTGTTTTCACATTTTAACAAAAAATTTTTACAGTTAACTAAGTAAATGTTACTCGGTTTACTAAATTGTAATTGTTTTGTTCAGATTAAACCACCCGTGCTTTGGACACTAACAAACAATAGCAACATAAAATTACTGTATACTCATAATAATTTATAACGTTTTACATTTGACGTGAAACGAAAGTTACACAAGGCTACACATTGAGTTTTTCTTTTAATGCGTATGATATAAAAATAATATACAGTGTGCCAATTACAACACATTTCGACACTACGAGGAAATCTAAAAAAGAATCAGCGCGATTTCAATAAATTACACTATTTTTTCAAAGCGAAAATTCATTAAATTTGAAAAATGGAAATGATATTAATCACAAATAAGTTACGTATTAATTGGACAGAAAAAAAATTGACGATTAAAAATATCGTTCGAAATTCGAAACGCACCGCGCGTCTCGCGTCTGTTTCCCGCCTGTCGACCGGCCGAATACGAAGGACTTGGCGCGAAACAAGCTGTTCCAGTATCTAGAGGGGCAGTGGCGAAAGTGCTTCCAAATAACCACCTATAAAAACACAACACACAAACCGAATAGCATCCAGTTCGAACCCTGACTCCACCACCGTTCAAGAGGCAAGATGAGAAAAACGGTGAGTTAGGCCTAAGATTAAGTGAAGTGCAGTGCAAGTGACTTCAAAAAAGTGTAATCGCAAACGCCAAGTGTGTCCCGTGCCGGAGTGTTTAGTGTTACAGATTATAATCACATACTTATAACCTATATATTATCTGTGATCGTTCTCGTACGGGATGTGACACACTTTTTTGAAGTCAACGCTGTGTTTATTATCTGTGTAATCGATCTTCATATCCTTTAATTTAAAACGTAGTGACGGCTTGTATCAATACAACCAATTCACCGGACCGTAAATTATTAGCAGAACAAAGGAATTAATGTTTCCTTTTAATCGATATATCCGGTTTACGAATTAATCACGACTTAGTTACTTATAGACACGTTTATTTATTTTTAATTTATTATTTTAATAAATCAGTACAGAATAATATTATTCGAAAAACATATTAAAACTGAAATTCAAATTAATAACTTTTTTACTGTTTATTTAATAATTTCTTATCAGAAAATTAAAAGTACTCGTATCATGAGAAATAAAAAAAAGTTAATGTTGTGTCTATACATATTCATAACGTTAACGGTGATAATGAACATCATCAGTATCCATCAACAACATCTTAGATTAGATAACCAGAGATAATCGGCCGTAAAATGGATACTCGCATCGTACTCAGCAATCATCTTCACTAGTTCTTGAACAAAACTGGTATTACGTACTGGAAAGAAAAAGAAAATTAACGAATACTCGTGTATTTTATCATTAATTTACAAATATGTGTAATAAAAATTAAAATAAATAACATTACGCCTGTAACCTGCAAAGAGGTAGGCATATGAAATACGGATAGAATATAAAATACTCCTAAAAATATATATGTCTATTTAGTATAATTTTCGTTACTGAAGCGCGGGAACCTAATAATGCCTTCAAAAAGATATGTGATACGTTCTCTAGTCGTTTCTCATATTACGAAGAACGTAGAGAGTATTCACCTAGAGTACCCTTGTGATGTGTGTCGTTTCTATTTTAGAATTGTGAATAGATGACTCTACGGCCACCGATAACAAGTACTTCCGTATATGTGCGCAATCAACTCGCATGTACATCGGATGTGTGGTGAAAAATCGTAGATTTCCTCATTAATTTTTCTATAAATCCACATAAAATTTCATTATTACAAAAAGTAAACATTAAAGTTGTATAAACTTTTAACATATTCCTAGTCCTACGTTGAACCGTTTTTATAATTAAATCTATATTAAATTGCGTAATGACATGTACAGTGAAATTATATGACTCGTAGCAAAGACCATTTGCTTAGTTCAACTCTTTGGTACATATCACGATACTACATGAATTCTGTACAGTCGTCACCTCAGTCTGGTTTGATTACATGAATATTCATTTAATATATACATTTCAATATATCCAGCACAAAGTTATTACAAATGCACCGAGGACATAAACACCTATTGGTGTTGCATCACAATAAGGCTTTTCTCTTAGTTTACATCAAAGACGAGTTATACGTGCCTCGAAGCGGAATGCGCCTGAAAGAGTAGAACAACCTTTTTTAAACTCGCCAGTAACATATCACTTATATGTAAAAAGCATTAGAAACCGTGGTTGAGTTTTAGTAAGATTTGCATTACTGTAAATGTTATTCTAGAATCATTCCCGACTCTATGTAGAGATACAATAAATTGCCAACTTAGAGCTATTGTTTGAAACAGTTTCGTTCATAAAATATAAAACTTACCCAATACATTTTAAGCAATCATTCCCTTTATATTCAACTTTTTAAATCATTCCACTGTCAGTCTGCGATAATAATTTTTAAGGTCATATTCTATACAAATTCCACTCTACATTTAAATGTGGAGTTCATTCTAAGCCGGATTAATCGTTTCTAAGTTTGAGGACCATAATATTTGTGCGTTGTAACCGTGAAGAAATGCGCAAAGAGAAACTAGGAAGCGAGCCCGTGAAATCGTAGACCAAAGTTGCTGTTAATCCCGGTATAATACCAGTTAATTATATAATAGGAAATTGCGTGGATGAAGAGAAATAGGACCCTTACTTGCTGTGCAACGGCACATAACACACATTATATTTTCTCATTATTGAGCGACAAAGATATATATGTGTTATATAACATATTAACATTAGAATAAACAGTTCAGATCTGTAAAAATAGTGTCATTTGACACTCTGTGCTCTCTGTCCGCCCCGTGAAAAACTCCTTGGGCCGATTGTTTAACAAGAATTAAATCGTTTGTTGTTTAGTACATGAGAACTGCGCTCGAGTTTTATATTAAAGTTGCAGATATAATCTTCGGGGACCACAGGGGTGAAGTTACGCTTCTATTACATTTTTAATACATTAGTACCGTAACAAATGGGATTAAAATACGTGCGGGTCGATCTAACTTTAATGGATTTTTCCATTTAGGGCCGACGAGATGGAATATCATTAAAAGTTAGCAATGTTGATGCTTTACGAAATAGATTAACGAAATATTATCTAGAATGAATTGGTAAATTTTCAAATAAATTACAGTTTTTTTATTTATATACATTTGACTAATTTGTTCTGTTCTAATTATATGATTTCAAAAGTATACCGCCAAAATTGTTTAAAATTTCAAATTCCTAATTAAAAATCTTTGAGCAATGTTAGTCTATTGCGAATTTCTTTGTATAATGCTAGCATTAAATTTCTCACAATTTACTAAAAAATCATTACACACTGCCGTCGGAATCGCGAAATAGGGTATAACGTAATTATTTTATTGAAATGTAATATTACTGAAATGTGTAGTAGGTATACCAATTAAAATTGTATTTCCTAACTCAAAGAAAACTGCCGGACGGTTGCGACATTGCTTATTCAGCGGTATCCTGTTGCGAATTATGATTGACCTAAAACCGGTTAAACCGGTTTAAGATCGCACCGCAACACCCAATGGATGCTACTAATTTGAAGAGTATTGGTATGCTGATGCACCTTAAAAGATACAAATGGATATTGAATAACTGGTGTTAACAAAATTTTGATATGTGAGTTGTTACTTACTGATAAAATTAGTTATTGATAAATTTGTTTTGTATAGGTAAATTTTTATTTTGACTTAAAATTGTAACGCCTCACGCGAGATGTATTAGATATTCGTTATTCAATATTATGCAGTATTTTTTATATGCTATGTTTCCGTTTGATGTACGTTTCGAAAATACAATTCATTTTCGAATACCAACTGAAAATATTCATGACAACAAAATCGGTATATTTTTTGATAAACATCAATAATATGTATTTCGATTTATGTTCATTCCGTTATGAAGTATTTTTCTAAAATCTCTAAAGCGTTGTCACAATGTCTCTATAGAAGGAAACAACGTAAGAATACAACCTAAAAATATTGAATTTGCATATAAATAGTAAAACGGCTCCCACGTTGTATATCTCATCATAGGAAGTGACGCAACGATTCCCATTAAACCGTAATACTAAATTGACTGCACAAAAAGCAAATGCATATATGAATGGCTTGTGAGAAAACAAAATATGGGCCACGCAAGCCGCAGCGGCTAATCGCTGCGTTTAACATCTTGAAAGAAAATTCAAATTTTAATACAAACGAAAATATTATTAAATTTTAAATTTCATTGACAAATTAAACAATATCAAAATTGAAATACGTTGAAGACTTATAGAAAAGTCCTTTTTATAATCCTCCTAATAGTATGATATAGTAGTAAATCATTTATATAATAAATATAGAAATAACGCAAGCCGCAGCCGTTAGTCGCTGGATGCAGTTAGGTAAGTAGCTGCAACCTGGTTTCGATTGCGAAAACTATCCTACGATCAACCCTAAAGACTCGTAAATTAAAATTGAGTATTAAATAAGACATTTCTATGGTGATTGGTGTCAGATCCAAATCGTACCAGTTATTTTCTCTTTATAAACATAATTTTAGAATCAGACGGCGATATTATCAGAACATACGGAGACGAACACTTATTGTTCAGTTCAGTTAAAAGAAAATTGCCAACTAAATGATATGATTTCATTTGGAATTCGGTGTGAGG